>JASCZI010151226.1:34626-77602 GCA_036250425.1 Stylosanthes scabra
AGGGGAGCCAAGGAAGAACTGCTTATAAGGTGTAGGCTCCTACTTTTCTCGGACCCTACGCACCGATCCTCTGCTCAGATCTTCTAGAGGGACGAGTGAGCCTCCTTTGTCTCAGCACGCCGTGGAAGAGCTTCGCACGCAAATCCACGGTCTCACTCAGGAGCTACATCAAAAAGTCCAATAGAATATAGAGAATGAGGAGCGAGTCCAGCAGTTGCTGACACAGGCCGAGTTGAAGATGAATGCGACTGTTGAGCAGGCTCGTGAGGAGATGGTGAGAGAGCGCGAGGAGCTGGTGAGAGAGCGTGAGGAGTACCGCAAGATGAGAGAGGAGATGGCGGCCTACTATGCAAGTATGCGGGCATCTGGGTCGGGAGTTGGATCCACTACTGTGACAGCACCAACAGCACAGCATGATGGCGATGGAGGTCAGGAGGAAGTGGAGGATGACACTAATGACTACCAGGACCCCTAGTTTATGTTTTCTGTCATATTTCATATGACTTTTATGTATTGTTAGTGTTATTATGAACTGTTTCATACTGTATTTGAAATTGTGGATTTAGGTACCTGTTGGAATTTTATTTTGTTGAATGTATTATAGATATTTTGATGCTGCTGATTTCTGGTATAATTTACTTTTTAAATATTTTTTTTAAAAATATTCTCAGATTAGCGTCGAATTTACCGTGGATAATGTCGACGGTAATAAATATCAAACGAATTTATTTTTTTAAAAAAACAAAAAAGTTAGCGTCGGATTTAGAGTGGGATATACCCGACGGTAACGATTAAGGAAAATTTTTTGATATTTTAAGATTAGCGTCGGATTTAGTGTGGGATAGTATCCGACGGTAAGAGTTGATGTATCGTCAAATTTGGTTACAGGTTTACCGTCGAAAAAATACGACGCTAAATTCAACAGTAATATCGTCGGATAAAAAATCCGACGCTAACATATTTGCGTCGAGGGTGTTACCGTCGGATTTTATTTCGACGCTAATTCCGACGGTAAGGTCTGTTACCGTTGATTTCGAGTATAAAATCCGACGCTAAATCCAACGATAACGACAGTAATTCTTGTAGTGTTTAGAGTATACGGCAAGAACACGGAAAAAAAATTTGAAAGCAATCTTGGTGATCCAAGTCATCCCACTGAAGAGTGAAGATCATTGTGGATATCAAAGCAAATAGTAAATGAGAAGGAACTGAGTAAAGATTCATATAATTTCTAAGAAATATTTTTATTGTATACTTTAATCCTGAAAAAATTTAAATTATTAATTAGTTATTAACCTTTTATCTTGTTAAACAAATCAATTCTTATGTCAGATTTAAGTAAAAAGTTACAGAAATTAGTTTTATAGTTATTTGAGAAAGACATAAGAGTCTATTTTTTTTTTTTTTTAAATTCTCAAATCAATCTCTCCATATAAGAAAATTATATGAAGTGGGATTGATTTTGTGATTAAAATTTATCAAATAATAAAACTTCCGACCAAATATATTTGAGGGACTGAATGAACCGAAATAGAGTAAATTGCTAAAAATAATTTTAAAAGATTTTAGGATTGATAAAAATAGCCATAAAAAATTTAACTGATCAGATTATTTTTTTTTAAAAAAAACAAACATTAACTAATGATCATGTTTTCATTAATGGAAAACACCGAGTTGGCTAATGGAGCAAACGACACATGGCTTGACAGTTCAATGTTAATTGATTATATTTTTATCAAGATTTTGAAAATTGAACCGATTATTGAACCGTTCGAACTACTGATTAAAGATTTTATAAGTTTAATCGGTTCAATTAAAAGTTCAATTATTTTATAATAAAATAATATAAAATAAATATAAAGATACTAAGTATAATTATGTGATCATATATATATATATATATATATATATATATTAAATTTTCTTTTAAGTTTAAAATACTAAATAAATTAAAGTGTAAAAATTTTACTCAAATACAATATACAAAGTTAATATTAAGTATTTTTATATTAAAATAACTATTATTTTCATATTTTAATAATTTATTAATTATTTTATACATATTATATTATTATATACAATTATTTATTGAATAATAATATTAGTAAATATTACAACCGAGAAAAAACTAAAAAATAAGTGTTTATATTTTAATTTATAAATATTTAATTAAATTTATTCTAATATTAATGATGATGCATAAATAAATATATAATTGATATATAGATAAGTGAGTGCAAATTAAAATGAAGATAACACAAATAAATATAAATAAGTTGGAACGAAAGTTGTAATATATTTAATAATTTACCTTACTATTATTAGATGCTTGTGTAGTCTGATGGCAAAAAAAATTTCTAACACCTTAGAGGACAAGGGTTCAAAACCTATGTTTTGGAGAATAATTTCTTCTTTGAGAGAAAATCAGAACCTGTTTGAAGTTTTTATTAAAACAGTTTTCGGTGCCAAGCAGTGGCCGATTCTTGGTTAAACCCCAAACCCAATTTTTAAAACTATGATTTTTATCACCCAACTCGGCCTTTGTAAAAAAAAAATCTTTTTAAGAATTATTTTATCATTTGAATTTTGTAGGGATGTTTTTATCTATTCGGAAAATTATTTCGATACATTTTTGTTGGTTTCATCTATGAATATTAGTTAATATTTTCGATCAATGATTTTAGATATATATTTATTTTATTCAATTAAATTTAACTAAGTTATTTATTTTTATATTAAATAAAAAATTATTTTAATATTAAATATAAGTTCGTTTTTGTTCTATATTTTTTTTCTATTTAATATCTATTATTATTGTTACTGGATATATCCCATTGGGTGTGGCTACTGTAATTATATTTGATCTCGATTATTGTGGTCACAAATGGCTATACTATTAAGCAAAGATATATGTGCATGCATGGCACCCCACTCCCACTCTTTGCATTGGTAATTGGTGGTGCATGCTACACCTAATAATTTAAAGGTGTGGTACCATAAAAATAAAAAGCTCCTGCTACGTGGGTACCATTTTATTCATTTAGGGGGTCAAATACCATACATATAGGTAGATAGAGTACATTATGGGTTAATTAATATCATGATGTTATTCACTTTAATTAATTAATATCACACCACTTTATTCAAAATTCAAAATCACCTTATTAGCTTCTTTAGATTTAAGGATCTATGAGATCAGCAGTAAGACTTATTAGAAACAGTACAATTATTATAATAATAATAACTTCTTGAAAACAAATACCATTCTTTAATTTATTTGCTTCTATATATAAACCATCTATGTTAAGCATTGACTTGAAGAGCTTTTATCTAAATTCTTAACATGCATGTGGCTTAAGATTAGCTTCTTGTTTGCCATTATCAATAAAAATTGGTCTAATAATTAATTCATTAGTCTACTTAAATTTAAATAAGTATTAAAATTTGAATAATATTTTATGGATACGAAGTATGAACGCTTCGTTGAATTATCATGTTCTCATATCGTTCATATTTTGGACAAAATACTCATCATTCGATACACGTATCTTTCGTGTTTATTTGTGTTTTTACAAAATAAAAGAAAAACTTCTTGGAATACACTCAACATATCAAAATATTATCACGTATCTGCATGTCTAATTTTATTATTAACGTATATTCTTAAAATGAGTTTAAAATAATATATATTATTATTTATTAAAATTAAAAATTATCCTAAATATTTTATATAATTAAAAAAGACATTAGAAATATTTAAAAATATTAATTTGTATTTTAATATAAGTAAAATATAAAGCATTATTGTATTTTTTTTAAAATACATTATATTTATATATATGCGATGACCGATGTCATATAAAAAAATTAAAATCGATGTGTCCGCGTGTCTCATGTTATGCCGTGTCTCGTGTTCCTGTTTCACAACATGCAATAATTATTCATTGGTCAGCAATAAATTCTTAAATAAAACATAAATTCACAATAAAATTAGTTCTCTATCTGTCGAATTGGAGATTGAAGAACACTAGGAGAAAAAAAAATTGTTATCTAACATCAATGTTTTTTTTGGTTTTTACTTTTAACTTTCCTTTTTTAAAGGTTTGACCTTTTCTCCCCTCTTTTCTTGAAATGATGCTTTATAAAGGCTTGACTAACATAAGTACTACATAACTCGAAAAAGTTAACATACCTATTCCATAACTTTTAAAATGAAGTAAATATGTTTTTCTAATTAAAAAAATTAGAGAGCTAATATATTATGATTAATAGAAAATTAATATAGAATAATAATTCATATAAATTTTAGATGATAACTTAATTTTGATATACGAGTTATGGATAATAACTTATATACATTTTAAATGATAATTTAATTATTGGCTCCTTAATGGCTCATTAACGTTAGTTTCGTATCATTATTTTTTCTAATATATAGTGGTATGATTAGATACATGTGGTATATTGTAGTTTGAAAAATACATAGAATTTGGAGTATTAGATTGCATGCTTATTAATGACTAAAATCTTAAAAGAAATTTGGTAATTTAATTACCATCACATAATTTAATGGTTGAACTAATAATTTAGTTTCACGTTTTTTAATTTTGGCTTTATATATCATTTAGCTCCATGCAATAAAAACAAGAGAAATTAGCTTGATATACCAAATCTACTAAGAAGAAGCTAAGGTCAAATAAAGTGAAATTATTACCCCCTAATATAAAATAGCTTGATAATTGATATATAAGTCTATGCCTATAACCACTCAATCAATATAAGTAGTAGTGGTGGTTGGATTTCTATGGCATATCAATGAGGAATTGGAATACCAATAGAATTGTATTTTAGTGGGTTGTGTTCATGGAATGTACCATCCTCTTCTATAATGCTTCTTCCTCATTGGTCATTGGGGACCAAAAGATGAGCCATATAACTAGTGGTCTTGTCCATGTCATTTCTCATTATTTCGAGAAACGGAAAACAAATCCTTAATTCAAAAGCGTATCTTATTTATCAAATAATTTTATAGTAGTTAACTAATCTTATTTCTACATTTAAATTTGGTAAACAACTTTAAGAATATAAAGATTAATTGTGGTTCTATCTATCATATATAGGGATGCTATATATGTGTTTTTGTGTTTATGCAACCAAAATTTTGTTAAACACGATAAATTATTCAATAAATCAATCATTACTACATATACTTATTTATTATTTACTCATTTTCTAACTAGATGATTAATTCAAAATAATCAAATATTTTATCTTTAACATAGTCAATCTTTTCACCATTGAATTTTATATTTTTATTAGTATTTTGATTACAAAAGTAACTAGTTTGATTGTGTTATTTAAAATGTGATTATAAGTTGAAAAAATCTTGAGAGCCAACATATTTGAAAACTAATGCATTAATGGTGATGGTACATGTGTTACGGATGATAATTCGTATATTTTGTGGGTTATTACTTTTATTATATTTGAATGATAACGTTTTTCAATTTTGGATGATAAATTCTTTTAGTTTTGAGTGATAACTTAATTATTGGCTTCATAAGAGCTTCTTAAGATTGGTTCCATAGCATTGTTGTTATAAGTTGGGAAGGAAATATATGAGGCGGCCTATTAGCCTTAAGCCTAATGCATGTCAGATTTATTTGATAAATAAATTAAGTTTAATTTTTTGTAAAAACTTTTTTACTTAAAGAAGTTAGATTTAATCCCTTTGTATAGCTATAAAGCATAATAAGTCGACCTATTTATATATATTATGTTATAATAATTTTTTTATATTTAAAAAGATTGTTTTGTTAAATTTTAAATAGAATAAAGAAACATATAATCTATCAATAAAGCTATTTTTTTATCTTTTAACTACATAAAAAATCGTTGATACTTATAATTACTACTTACATATATTTATAAAGGTCATAACATAAGTTTTATTTTTATATTGTAAAATTTTATTTATTAATTTATTTTTTAATAGATTTTTAAACAAACTTAAGAAACTTTTTGAATAAATCAAATAAGATAAGATATAAAACTTTTAATAGGTAATAGGCCAAATATAAACTCAATCAGTATAATTCAGGCACGAAGACTAGTCACGCCTATGTCCATGTCTAATTATAAGTGTGAATATCAACTTTGACAGATTTTTTTTTTTAAAATAAGTATATTAAATATAATAATTTCATAAATAGACACGGAGAAAAAAATTTACATATTTGGACTAGCGTTGCATAATATGGGCTTGATAGGTTCAATTTAATGTTTTGTACGTAAATTGGGCTTGGCAAGTCCGAGTTGTGGTTTTATTTTTTGGAATTTACCTAACTCGGACTTGGCAGACCCGTATTATATGCAGAGTTGTTTGGACCCATGTATAACACGGGTTTGGCCCCACCGTGTTAGGCAAATTGGAGTACCCAAGCCCGTGTTATGCAAATTAGGGCATCCAAGCCCGTGTTGTGCAAATTTGAAGTACATTCATATTAATATAAAGTGTTAGTATAAAAGACTAAAATAGATTTACGAGGATTTTTTTTTCTTCCGTAAATTTTTTAAGTACTCAACCATTTAGGGAAGAAAGTACAAAAAACATAATTTAACACATAAAAAAAAAAACTAAAAACAAAATTAAAAATAAAAGTACTCAAAATTGCATTATTCTTTAAACATGTACTCTTTATATGATTTTTACAATTTTTTGCTTTTTCATTTAATTTTTGACTTTTCAATCTCAATATTTATTTATTTATTATCTTATAGATAGACTTCACATGATTTGCATTCCAACTTTAAAATACCCTTAAAAAAAAATAGGGTATAGTTTCTTGTGAATCATATGAATTTAGTTTTTGATTATTGTAACTTCCTAAATATAAAATAAGTACCATTCCTGTCAGAGCTATTTCTATACTTTTGAAGTTCTTTATTAATTTTTTATAGATATTTTCTGTTAAATATTCATTAAAATATCTATTGACCATGACAAAATAATACAATTTATATTTATAATCCAATAAATATAGATGAAAAAATATAAATTTTCATGATAAAGACTATTTTAATAGTTTATAAATATTTGAAATTTGAGTATCATTGGATTCTTTCTTAGAGGTGTTATAAAAATCATACCTAAACAAGTTAATATAAGTTGTGATATAAAGTTATTTTGATTGGAGATTTTCTTTTGAGATATGATTCAAATAATTTTTTTTATTTTTATTTTTTATAATTGCACTTTGAACTTCAAAACAGTTAGAGTACATTAGAGTATATCAAAAATAAAAAGAAAGTTCTTTATTAATTTTTTTATAGATATTTTTTATAGTTAGAATTTTTGTTACCTAATATCCATTAAAATATCTACTAATCATGACAAAATAATATAATTTATATCTATAATTCAAAAAATATAGATGTCAAAATATAGCTTTCCATGGTGACCATTGTAAATATTTTATGAACATGTGCTAAAAATCACACTTATACAATTTAATATTTGTTGTGTCATAAAGTTATTTTGATTGAAGCTTTGCTTTTGAGATATAATGCAAAATATTAATTTTTTTTTTTAATAATTGTTGTAAGTTTGGACTCCAAAATACAATTACAATACATTAATTTGCATAACACGGACTTGGGTACTCCAATTTGCTTAACACGGTGGGGCCAAACTCGTATTATACATGAGTCCAAACAACTCTGCATTTAACACGGGTCTGTCAAGCCCGAGTTAGATAAATTCCAAAAAGTAAAACCACAACTCGGGCCTGTCAAGCCCAATTTACGTACAAAACATCAAATTGAACCTACTAGGCCCATGTTATGTAATGCCAGCCCAAATATATAAATTTTTTTTCGTGTCTATTTATTAAATTATTATATTTAATATATTTATTTTAAAAAAAATCCCAACTTTGAGTGTATCATTTATAAAGTTTATTACTTATAAATTTTGATTATACATGTGAATATGTGGTAACTCTGTAATTCTATATGTCTTTATATACGAGTGAGTGAGTGACTGATTAATAACCTTTTTTATTTTTTTTTCATATAATAGCATAAAATTCAAAATTATTCATTAACTTTGAGTTGTAATAAAATTAATATTACTCTTTCATTATCATCATTAGTTCATTACCATTTATTATTATTATTATTATTATTATTATTATTATGGAAATAATAGGAATTTATTGGACAAATATTACCTTTCTTTTGCATTCTAGCTCGATTTAATTAGAAGAATATCTCATATTTTTATTTTTTTCGATTTGTATTTAATTTTTTTAAGAAAGAAGGTGAATATTCTTATGTATTCATGAATACTAAGGATTAAAAAGGTTGTATAAATTTATAGGATAACATAATAATTAATAATCCTCGTGTTATATATCATGGTAGATGAAAATTGAGATATGAAAGGTCATGGGTGAAGAATACTCTTTCTATTTTTTTGGATTTGGTGAAGAATACTCTTTGAGTAGTAATATTAATATAAGAACAAAATATGAATAAAATAATGCATAAGATAAGGTGAAGCAAGGTAAGGGTTAGGTGACCCTAGTGTCTGTAATGTGTGTGTTTTATTGGGTCAGTCCACTTGATAAGGCAGTAAGGTCACGTCACTTTGTCAATTGTCCGTACTTTATTTTAATTAATAGCATGCATATCTTTTACCTCATTAAAGTAGGGTATCCTCTTCTGCAACGTACTTTTATTTTGTATTTTCAGTTTTTATTTTTACACGTTTATGAAAAAGAAAAAAATAAATTAAATTATGGTACTGTGATGGATTTTTAACCACATGAAAGGACAGTGATGAAATGAACCATCAGATCCCTCAAATCCTTCTTTAGGGTGGGTTTGAATGAAACAGTGCCAGCAATGGCACAAGAAAGTTGAGACCCAACCTTACCCATACTACAGGACACAAAATCAGAAAGCTCAATGCAATCTTCTCATTTTTTATTATTAAAAATAAATAAATTTTCATTATTTATTTTTAATATGATTCTAAATTCAGAAATTATTTTAGATATGAAAAACATGGGAAGTGTTATGACACACACAAAAAAAAAAAAAAAAAGAAAAAACATGGGAATTGTTATGCAGCAATGTGGGAAAATGTTTTTCACATACATGGAAAGTGTGAGGTATCACACATCCCATAAGCTAGTTTTTGGGGTTGAATTAGATTCATTTAATTTCAATTTTAGGAGGAAGACAATAAATTTTGCATATTAGCAAAAATTTTTAGATAAAAAAGTTGAGATAAAGCAAGAGATGTTTTGTAGATGGGATTGAAATTTTTATATATTGTAAAAATTTTGTGAAAAAAAAAAAAAGCAAAGACATGTTACATTGTAAATGAGATAATAATTTTCGGACGTTGTAAAAATCACCTAACATATCTATGAATATGAATAACACATTTCTCTTCTCCATACATTAATTTTTCACCCTTGTAAATTTAGTGAAATACAACTATTTGCTAAGAGAAGTATTTGTTTATATATATGACCAATATAATAAAAATAGGGAATAATGAATTTTTTTTTCATTTATATCGTAAATCACGTTTTGAATAAGAAAGAAATGATTATTTATGATTTTTGTTTTAGTACCGTGCACATGGCAATATAAATTATGTTATTAACGATTTATTTTTTTAATTAAAAAAATAAAATGAAATCATGAATTACGATTTATTTTCATTAATTGCAATTTTTCTATTCCAATTCGTGAATCAGGTTTTGCTATCAATTCTAACCCTTATATATTTGATCAATTAACCAAAATTGTTACGTATTCAACCAGAACAAACATCTTTGCACCATATTAAAAAAATTGGCAGTAAATTTTCCATTTTTTTAAACATTTTAATTTATTCAATAAATAAAGTAGATAATATGTAGAGTTAAATAGAACGATAGTTATTTTTAAGAAATATCGTTTTTGTAGAATAACTTTTATTTGTCATCATGAAAATGTTAAAAGTTAATAATTTTAACTAATAAATATGTAAATTAATTCGATATCTATCAATTTTGCTTGATAGAACTACTGAAGATAAATAGTTTATTATGTAATTTTATCAAATATTTTAAATAATTTTATCGAACTAACCTATTTTTAATGGATACCAAATTATTTTTTTATAGTTTTTATAATTAAAAATAGAAGCTTATTAAAATTTTATGGTAAAACCTAATTTATTATTCGTTTTAATCTATTATGCCTAACAATGATAGGAATATATCCAGGAAGAAAGAAGAAGAAGATAAATTACACTATTTGAGGCTATGAAACAATAATAAAGTTGATGTAGGTGTTAATTGCTATACCCTAGTTACAACTGGTTAGTAGTTATATTTATTTTATTGATTTAAATTTTTTAAAGAAGTTGTATTATGATATGATATCAGAATTTTTATAATTAAAATATTTAAAATTTATTTCTTGTTAAACTATAGAAAAAACAATTTCAGTATAAAACACATAATAAGTAAAAGACTACCTATGCAAAGAATTTTCATAAACTCAAAAAAAAAAAAAAAGTATTATATAATGAGATATATTAAAGATATAATTATATATTTCTTTCTATCAACTTAAATTTTTAAAAACATTAGTATTATAAGACATCAAGGCCGACCTTTATTTATTATTAGTTATATTAGATAGTGACCAAGAAACATTATGTACAAGAGAAATAATGCACGACATGTTCAAAGCATCAAATTATTTGCCACTAGAACAAACTTGTTTTAGAACTCTATTATTAATTCATTAATACTGTAAACCAAAGTCTAAAACTATTTCAATTTCTTCTTTTTCATATCATCATTCATTGGCTTAGTACTAATCTCCCCACCAATAGGAGTGGACCCCACCATCTCTCGCTCTCTTATGTATGAGGTTGTGAAGAGCCATATGGAAAATCCAAAAATGAGGTTCATTTTCAGGTTTTGGTCGTTGGGACTTTATTTCATATGAAAATGTTTATGTCATGAATTACAATAGATAGATATGGTATGATTTGCTTCTTTACCAAGAGAAAGTACTGACAAATTAACCAAGTGAAAAAAAGAATTCTGTAGATATGCTTATGTTTGTCTAGAAGCTGCTGGATATTCTTTAATTTGATTTTTATTATAAATTATTTCCGTTCATATTCTTTAATTTAATAATAATCTTGCCAATTTAAAGCCTAACGAATCCATTGCATTATTTAAACACTATTATTAAGAGGAGATGTAATAGGTGCTAGGAGTTCTTGTCTATTCTCGATTTGGTGTTGATCTAAGCAAATAATTTTTTTTGCCTTTTATATTAATTATTGAAACAAAATTTTAAGCATAAATTTTAGATGACTAACAATTTTTTGTTAGCAAAAATCAATTTCTGTATATACACATACACATATGGTCTAATACAATTTGCACCCACATTATGCAAAATTTGCATACAAATTGAAAAAAAAAGCAAGTACGAGTGAATCACTCAATTGGAATTAGTGCACATATATTACTTAATATTAAAATAAGAAAAGGAGATTAAAAAAAATATGGGATTAGTCAGAAAAGGAGATAAAAAAAAAATTCGTGCATATATAAGAAAATTGAGGTTAATGAACTTTTTATCTTTTAGGGAAGGGGAGGGGTGGTGCCGTGGTGATTTGTTTTACACATATTTTTTTTCGGACCATAGTTTTTTTGTTTTGTTTTCGTAATTGACCTTAGTTTGTTTTGGTTGTTTGATCCTATTGAATCGTTTTCTCATTACAAAAAGAAGGTTGGTTTTTTTTTGTAGTGTGATTTGTGAGGTATTAAATCCTTTTTCTTTTTTTGGTAATCATAAGGTATTGAATCTTACTTATATGTAAACACTGTTGGAACTGAGAGACCTGGTCCTCATCGATTGGGCCCAATAAGGTCCAAGAACAATCCCAAAAACAAAAATCACCCAAAAGCTCATGTTCGGCACTTAGGTTAGGTTTATGCATTATTTCATTAGCCTATCTTTTGGTTCTTGGGAAAAAGGAGGAAAGAAAATTGAACAGAAAACGAAGGAAAAATGTTATTTTCCAATTATTTGGTTAACAAAAGAAAATGAAAAAAAGTATATGGATCCACTTTAAATGTTTCTTACCTCACATGGAAAGAAAATTGCTCTTAACAATGGAAAATAATAAAGTTACTATTATTCCTTTAACGACTATTATAAATTATATTTATTGAAAAGTTGTTCAAATTTTCGACTCTTAAAAAGAAATAAGAGTACCTCACGAGTACAATCAGAGTACTTCAAATAAATACCCAACAAAATTTCATAAAAAATACACTAAAAGACTCGTGAAACACTATGAAAAATCAAGTACAAATATCTAAAATATTCAAAAGACATAAAAAGCCAAATCCAACACACCACAATTTAGTAATTAAACAATTTCACCAGAATAGCTCAACCAACGACACCAGCGATGCTGTTATTATGGTCTTGATTCTTCTTCCCTTAATCTAACACATAGTACCATAATCATCATCAAGAATACCAATCAAGGGAAGCAAAGCCACCCCACAAACTGGAACTCGACGCACCATTACCTTCTTTGTCCATTGTAGCTGTTTAAATCGTTATGTATCTTCTCAAAAGTCAACATGCAATTTTATTCTTAACCTGCTTTGACACTTTTTGGTTTGCTAGCCTTGCTTTCTCCTTCTGTTTTGCTATTTATCTTTTTAACGCTAAGCTTCTTTAACTCTTGCAAAATATGCATAAAGTAGTCTTCTTCTTCTTCTTCTTCTTCTTCTTCTTCTTCTTCTTCTTCTTCTTCTTCTTCGTAATTCGACCCTCAGTCAGCTTTCTGTCCATCTATGCTCTGCTCTTTTTCCTTTATCACATATCCCTCATTTACCACTTTAAGTGATACACGTTTGAGAAATAAAACAGCTTTCTGTACTTTAGCTCTTCAACTGTTTCACCATTTTCCATTTCCATGAGCACCTCCACCGTATTGCTTTCTTCTTTCTTCTTCGAATTAGATTGCTTACTAAGTATCATTCATATCAAAACACATTGTGTCCTTTCCTCGAATGATCAACTAGATTGAAATGAAATAAGGTGAATATAGAGAGAGATGGGAAGATAGAGGTGGAGAGGGAGATAGATGAGGGTAGCGAGATATACAGAGAGATATAGACAGATAGAGAATACAGGTGGAGCCAAACATATTTCGAAATTCGGGCTTGCATCTTACAAAATAACCCGGGCCACAAATTATTAGAACTATCATAGTTAACGACCGCAAAACAAACAGAAACTCACGTGTTAACCAACACGTTTCAAATGAAACTTGTATCGACACAGAGTATTTTTGCTCGTTTTTTCTACTTGGGCATGATTTTCACATATTTTTGGTATTGTTGCATTTTGTTTCCACCTACCAAAAATTGAAGCTCACCAACTTTGCCTTTCACAATCATGCAACACCACTAGGCCCAAATAGCAAGCTGTACCAGCAAAGCTCAAGCCCACAACACAAGCTCCATTTCATAATCTAGGTGCCACTAAAGCCTACTACAACATCTCAAATAAGTAAGGAAGTGGTTTCATAGACTCAGCCAACCTTGCGCCTCGTGCGACACACCGTGTGTCTGATCGGGTGTGGGGCCCCATATGTAACTTAAGAGAATCTTACGTCTCTTCACTGAATGGATTTATCTCTTCATCTAATAAGAAACTTGAAAACATATATGGAATTAAATTTCTACTAAATCCTACAAAATCTTAAGCATTTATGAGATTCCCAAACGTAAATTTTTTAGTCAACAATCAACACGTACAATTAATTTTCTTTTTCCTTAACGTTATTGCCACATAGGCTAACTTCATCTATATAAACCATAGACATGAATCACATTTCATACAACAAGTTATCAAATATTCAAATCCCCTCCCCACCCAGAAAGAAAAAAATATTGTAGCTCTTGAAGGATTAGATTTTTCAAAATGGTTAACGACGATGGTGATGAAGATGAACACACATATGTTCACATGAAGATGTGACATATATATCAGAACAATAAAATATCAAAATATTCCACTGGTGGCACGATCTTGGTGACATTTTCAATGTTCTTAAAGATTTGGGAGCATTGAAATGCCACATTGTCACAAATCCTGTAATGGAACTTATTTATTGTATCCTCTCATTCTGGCGGATTTTACTTTGCGAAGCCTTGTTGTTTCTTACAATAAGGTTAGCTTGGTTAAATTCATCCTGAGTGAGTTAGCTGTAATTAGGCTTCGTAAAGAGTTTTCGGGATGATACTTTGGGTTCGCCAAGATAATAAAAAGAAGCAAATGAAGTAAGAGCTCTATGAGCGCCTAGAAGTGGATCATCTCAACTAAATTTTATTTGATAATTTCAAACCTATGTCTTATGATCTAGTCTTTGACATGTGACTATAAAGATTAAATGGTAAGAAATTAGAATAGATTTAATTGAGAGAATTTTGTTTTAACATAATCACATGCCCGATTCACGTCGTTTGGATCAGGGTTGTATTATTAATTATTTACGATTTGGGCTCGAATTTTGATTGTGCATTCACCATAAATGGAAGATTAAACTTTTTCTATCTCAACGTAGCAATTCAACGCCAACGCATGAGATTATATTTTGTTTTTCACAAATTGTAACATGTATACTCTTTAAATGGTTAGACATAAAGATAATATCCTATTATGTCTTTCCATATCAAATCATATATTCTAGTATCGTTTTGATATTTTGTCTGTAGTAAGCAAATAGAATTTGAGTTTTATTATATAATCATCACAAATATAGGACATTGTTCCACTCTATCTTGTAACACACTACCATATATAATACAATGATATTAGTGTTTTTGTTTTTTTAAAACAACGCATCCTAATCTTGATTCTAATTAGTGATCTCAGTCTTTGAAAATGATGGATACTCGCTTATGAATTAAATCATAAACACTCGCTCAAGCACCTTTTGTTGTACCGAGATTCCACTTAATATGTATTAGACTTTATAATATTCCTCTTCTATAATTCTATTGACCCCAAAAGCTTCCCAAAAAAGCACTCACTGAAATGGTGAAACATATATTTGTTCACAAATCACAAACTCCTTGAATTCATCCATTCTTGGTGTCACCATAGATATGATCTACCACCACATTTTCCTTGATTAGATAATAGCACTTGATTAATTGAGATAACACTGAGCAATGTTGGCAAATCGTAAGCATTGCTGATAGTGGTGTTCATAGTTATGGTTAGAAAATAATCAAATCATATTTTGGTTAAACTAAAATTATGTTTAGGTTAGTAAATCAAATTAGTTTCAAATTATAAAATCGGTTATTAACCAATTACAAAATTAATAAACCGGTTTTTAACTGATTTAAAAATAATACCGATTTTGTATATAAAACCGCTTTCTTATGTAATAACCGATTTTCAAAATAAAAATTTTGGTTATTTTTTGAAAAAGCGGTAATTTTTTCTTCTTCTAAAAAACGATTATCTAAAAACCAGTTTGGTTAACCATTTTAAAAAACAGATTTTATCAATCCGGTTAGCCACTTTTATAAAGTGGATATAATTTATTAACCAATTAAAATAACGAGTTATGTTAAATTAGGTTATAATGATTAATTAATTAAATTGGTTTTTTTGAACACCCCTCTCTAGCTGCTAATAATAAATTTCAGGGGTTTATATGTCCAAATTATTAAATGACTGAGCGTCAATTTGAGATTATTGGATTAAGTGTTTATCCTAGTATTAATTTAAAATATCTAGTAAATTTAAAAAAGAAAATATTGACAATTAAGAATGTAGAGAATATGGGGTCCAAAAAGATTAGCAGATACTTCAAAACCAAGATGTTGAGAGCAATGTAATGTTATATGTCCCTAATTATATCAAAGAATTTGGCATAGTTACACAAAATAAAATAGTAAATTAGTAAGGGAGCAAGGGTCTAAAGTATGGAGGGGGAAGACATCCACAGGTATGGATTGTGGGTTTGACCAAACAAAGATTGATGCGTGTTGAGCGGCAAAACCTGACTGTTGCAGTTGTGAGACCCGCAATAACCAGATGATTAGAGGAAGTTAGAGAATGTCATCTGACATTGAATGCTTTGGTGCAATAATTATGGCTGATTAATCATAATGTTCATGTTAATTTTTTTGAGGTGATGGACCTAGTGGGAGCCTTTTGTTTTTTCTAAAGAGCTTGTAAGTGAATAGAAAAAAGAGTTGGTGTGAAAGGCTTGGATAACCAACAATGGTTGCAGGATGAATGTAATTGAAGAAGGCAAGAAAGTTAATAATAGGCGTGTGGAATAGGTTAATACCCAAAAAAAAGTATGTGAAATATGAGACATGGCATTTAGAAAGATTTTAAATATTAATAATTAGACTAAACCAAAAAAAAAAAATATCTATCATCTAAAAGTAAAAATTGATATGTTGAAATATAGATTCTTAGATATCAAAGAAATATGTCATTCATAAATAAATTCACAAAATTTTGGGAAATATTCATTTTATAACTATATAAATAAATTCACAACATATTGATAGAGCTAAATGAATTTTTTAATTAGAGTGATCAGACTTTTAAATAAAAGCAATACTTTTAAAAACGCTACATGTCAAAAATTTAAAAAGTAATAAATAGACGAAAACCTTTTTATCTTTATGTAAAATTAATAATAAAAAATAACACTAAAAAGAAAATTAGAAATCAATTATTAACCCTAGGATGTTGCATTAAGCAAATTAAATAAGTAATTCATATGTCCATAACATAAACAAAAAATTTAGGAGTAGTATTTTTTAATTTTTTAATACTGATTTCCAATTCATGTCCATTTATTTTTTTATGTTGCGATATTATCTTAGAAAAATCAATTTTTGGTTCACTTCGCTGAGTTACTTTAGAGAAATAGATTTTTCACAATGGTTACCCTAAATTAACAAGGTTTTTTTGCGGTCTTCACCTGTATTTGTTCATGTTGGTGTATTTTACACTTGAGCCCTCCATGATATATTCATTTGAAAAATCCAACACAAAAGTTCTTCTATACAAAATTTGCATTTGACCCATGGGGTCCATTGGCTGAAAATAATTAATTACAAAGTATCCTTAATCACAACCAATTACATACATGGAATCACTTGTATCTTGGGACACACTCTGAAAAGCGTTGAACCTATAAGAATGCTGTTAGTGTTGACAGCATTTGCAACTATCTCTACCCTCAAATGCGTCAATCATTGTCTTGTTCACGTAATATTCATATGTACGGATTTTTCTTGTGTCGATACCATAGACGCTCCCTATTGTATTAGCCTATCTTTTGGTTCTTGGGAAAAAGGAAAGAAAATTGAAGAGAAATGAATGAAAAATGTTATTTTCTAATTATTTGGTTTGCAAAAGAAAATGAAGAGGAAATGAAAAAGTATATGGATCCACTTCAAATGTTTCTCACCTCACATGGAAAGTAAATTGCTCTTAACAATGGAAAATAATAAAATTACTATTATTCCTTTAACGACTATTATAAATTATATTTATTGAAAAGTTGTTCAAGTTTTCGACTCTTAAAAAGAGATAATAGTACTTCATGAGCACAATCAGAGTACATAAAATAAATACCCAACAAAATTTCATAAAGACTACACCAAAAGACTTGTGAAAAACTATGAAAAAATCAAGTACAAATACCTAAAATATTCAAAAGACATAAAAAGCCAAATCCAACACACAACAATGTAGTAATTAAACAATTTCACCCGAATAGCTCAACCAACGACACCAGCGATACTGTTACTATGGTCTTGATTCTTCTTCCCTTAATCTAACACACACTACCATGATCATCATCATGAAGACCAATCAAGCGAAGCAAAGCCACCTCTCAAACTGGAACTCGACGCAGCATTTACCTTGTTTGTCCATTGTAGCTCTTTAACTTGTTATGAATCTTCTCAAAAGTCAACATGCAATTTTATTCTTAACCTGCTTTGACACTTTTGGTCTGCTAGACTTGCTTTCTCCTTCTGCTTTGTTATTTATCTTTTTAACGCTAAAGCTTCTTTAACTCTTACAAAATATGCATAAAGTAGTCGTCGTCTTCTTCTTCTTCTTCGTAATTCGACCCTCAGTCAGCTTTCTGTCAATCTATGCTCTGCTCTTTTTCCTTTATCACAAATCCCTCATTTATCGATTTAAGTGATATACGCTTGTAAAATAAAAATAGCTTTCTGTACTTTAGCTCTTCAACTGTTTCGCCATCTTCCAATTCCATGAGCACCTCCACCGTATTGCTTTCTTCTTTCTTCTCCAAATTAGATTGCTTACCAAGTATCATTCATATCAAAACACATTGTGTCCTTTCCTTGAATGATCAACTAGATTGAAACGAAATAAAGTGGATATAGAGAGAGATGAGAAGATAGAGGTGGAGAGGGAGAAAGATGAGAGTAGCCAGAGAGATATAGACAGATAGAGAATACAGGTGGAGCCAAACATATTTTTTAAAATTCCGGCTTGCATCTTACAAAATAACCCGGGCCACAAATTATTAGAACTATCATAGTTAACGACCGCAAAACAAACAGAGAAACTCACGTGTTAACCAACACATGTTTCAAATGAAACTTGTATCGACACAGAGTTTTTTTGCTTGTTTTTTCTACTTGGGCATGATTTTCACATATTTTTGGTATTGTTGCATTTTATTTCCACCTACCAAAAATTGAAGCTCACCAACTTTGCCTTTCACAATCATGCAACACCACTAGGCCCAAATAGCAAGCTGTACCAGCAAAGCTCAAGCCCACAAAACATGCTCCATTTCATAATCAAGGTGCCACTAAAGCCGGCTACAACATCTCACATAAGCAAGGAAGTGGTTTCATAGACTCAGCCAACCTTGCGCCTCGCGCGACACATCGTTTGTTTGGTCGGGTGTGAGGCCCCATATGTAACTTAAGAGAATCTTACGTCTCTTCTCTGAATGGATTTACCTCTTCATCGAATAAGAAACCTTAAAACATATATGGAATTAAATTTCTATGAAATCCTACAAAATCATAAGCATTTATGAAATTCCCAAACGTAAATTTTTTAGTCAACAATCAACACGTACAATTAATTTTCTTTTTCCTTAACGTTATTGCCACATAGGCTAACTTCATCTATATAAACCATAGGCATAAATCGCATTTCATACAACAAGTTATCAAATATTCGAATCCCCTCCCCACCCAAAAAGAAAATAATACTGTAGCTCTTGAAGCATTAGATTTTTCAAAATGGCTAACGACGATGGTGATGAAGATGAACACACATATGTTCAGATGAAGATGTGAGATATATATCAGAACAATAAAATATCACAATATTCCACAGGTGGCACGATCTTGGTGACATTTTCAATGTTCTTAAAGATTTGGGAGCATTTAAATGCCACATTGTCCAAAATCTTGTAATGGAACCTATTTATTGTATCCTCTCATTCTGGCGGATTTTACTTTGCGAAGCCTTGTTGTTTCTTACAACAAGGTTAGCTTGGTTAAATTCATCCTGAGTGAGTTAGCTGTAATTAGGCTTCGTAAAGAGTTTTCGGGATGATGCTTTAGGTTTTGAAGTAAGAGCTCTATGAGCGCCTAGAAGTGGATCATCGCAACTAAATTTTATTTGATAATTTCAAACCTATGTCTTACGATCTAGTCTTTGACATGTGACCATAAAGATTAAATGGTAAGAAATTAGAATAGATTTAATTGAGAAGATTTTGTTTTAACATAATCACATGCCCGATTCACGTTGTTTGGATCAATGTTGTATTATGAATTATTTACGATTTGGACTCGAATTTTGATTATGCTTTCACCATAAATGGAAGATTAGACTTTTCTATCTCAGCGTAGCAATTCAACGCCAACGCATGAGATTATATTTTGTTTTTCACAAATTGTAACATGTATACTCTTTAAATGGCTAGACATACAGATAATATCCTATTACGTCTTTCCATATCAAATCATATATTCTAGTATAGTTTTGATATTTTGTCTGTAGTAAGCAAATAGAATTTGAGTTTTATTATATAATCATCACAAATATAGGATATTGTTCGACTCTATCTTGTAACACACTACCATATATAATACAATGATATTAGTGTTTTTGTTTTTTTAAAACAACGCATCCTAATCCTGATTCTAATTAGTAATCTCACTCTTTGAAGATGATGGATACTCGCTTATGAATTAAATCATAAACACTTAGTCCTTCTCGCTCAAGCACCTTTTGTTGTACTGAGATTCCACTTAATATGTATTAGACTTTATAATATTCTTCTTCTATAATTCTATTGACCCCAAAAGCTTCCCAAAAAAGCACTCACCGAAATGGTGAAACGTGTATTTGTTCACAAATCACAAACTCCTTGAATTCATCCATTCTTGGTGTCACCGTAGATATGATCTACCACCCCATTTTCCTTGATTAGATAATAGGACTTGATTAATTGAGATAACACTGAGTAATGTTGGCCAATCGTAAGCATTGCTAACAGTGGTGTTCATAGTTATGGTTATTAAAATAATCAAATCATATTTTGGTTAAACAAAATTAAGTTTAGGTTAGTAAATCAAATTGGTTTCAAATCATAAAATCGGTTATTAACCAATTACAAAATTAATAAACCAATTTTTAACCGATTTAAAAATAATAACCGATTTTGTATATAAAACCGCTTTCTTTTGTAATAATCGGTTTTTCAAAATAAAAATTTTGGTTATTTTTTTAAAAAGCGGTTTTTTTTTCTTCTAAAAAACGATTATCTAAAACCCAGTTTGGTTAACCATTTTAAATCCGGTTAGCCTCTTTTATAAAGTGGATATAATTTATTAACCAATTAAAAAAATTAGTTATTTTAAATTTGAGTAAAATGATTAATTAATTAAATTGGTTTCTTTGAACACCCCTCATTAGCTGCTAATAATAAATTTCAGGGACTTATTTGTCCAAATTATTAAATGATTGAGCGTCAGTTTGAGATTATTGGATTAAGTGTTTATCCTCGTATTAATTTAAAATATCTAGTGAATTAAAAAAAGAAAATATTGACAATTAAGAATGTAGAGAATATGGGGTCCAAAAAGGTTAGCAGATACTTCAAAACCAAGATGTTGAGAGCAATGTAATGTTATATGTTCCTAATTATATCAAAGAATTGGGCATAGTTACACTAAATAAAGTAGTATATTAGTAAGGTAGCAAGGAAGATATTAAGGTATGGAGAGGGTAGACATCCATAGGTATGGATTGTGGGTTTGACCAAACAAAGATTGATGCGTGTTGAGCGGCAAAACCTGACTGTTGTAGTTGTGAGACCCGCAGTGACTAGATGATTAGAGGAAGTCAGAGGATGTCATCTAACATGGAATGCTTTGGTGCAATAATTATGGCTGACTAATCATAATGTTCATGCTAATTTTTTTGAAGTGATGGGCCTAGTGAGAGCATTTTGTTTTTCTAAAGAGCTTGTAAGTGAATAGGAAAAATAAGTTGGTGTGAAAGGCTTGGACAACCAACAATTTTTGCAGGAGGAATGTAATTGAAGAAGGCAAGGAGGTTAATAATAGGCGTGTGAAATAGGTTAATACCAAAGGAAGGTCTTCGATGAAGACACTAAAGTGTCATCTAATGAGGATTTTAAATCTTGATCGTTGATTTGTGCTATTAAAATCTGATGTGTAATTAATGTAAACATTATAATGAGAGAGAAACTTCTAAATATGGTAATATCCTCACCAAAAGACACTTAATTGTCTTCATGGTAGAATTTTACAAAAAAAAAGTATGTGAAATATGAGACATGGCATTTAGAAAGATTTTAAATATTAATAATTAGACTAAACCAAAAAAAAAAAATCTATCATCTAAAATAAAAATTGATATATTGAAATATAGATTCTTAGAGATCAAAGAAATATGTCATTCATAAATAAATTCACAAAATTTTGGGAAATATTCATTTTATAACTATATAAATAAATTCGTAACATATTGATAGAGCTAAATTAATTTTTTAATTAGAGTGATCAGACTTTTAAATAAAATCAATACTTTTAAAAATGCCACATGTAAAAAATTTAAAAAGTAATAAATAGACTAAAACCTTTTTATCTTTATGTAAAATTAATAATAAAAAATAACACTAAAAAAAATTTAGAAATCAATTATTAATCATGGAATGTTGCATTAAGCAAATTAAACAAGTAATTCATGTGTCCAAAAAATAAACAAAAAAATTAAGAGTAGTATTTTTTAATTTTTTAATACTGATTTCCGATTCATGTCCATTTATTTTTTATGTTGCGATATTATCTTAGGAAAATCAATTTTTGGTTCACTTCGCTAAGTTACTTTGGAGAAATAGGTTTTTCACATTGGCTACTGTAAATCCTGTACCGTTAGCTTAGCCGATCAAACCGGCTTTGCGCCGACGGTATTGTAACGAGGCGAGAATAAGAGTGAGAAAACGAGTACAACATACAATTAGTGCATGGAAACGAACCGGACCAAACCGCGAAATTACCAAAATGCCATCAATGAACCACACACTATAAATAAGGGACTTTGTCCCTAACCTCCATCCATTCTTCATTTCTGAAGAAGGAGATGTGAGTTAGAGTGAGAGAGAGAGCCATGGGCTTGCATGGATGGTGGTGGTGATCACTATTCACCCACCACTTCCGGCGGCCATAACTTTCGCTCCAGAGCTCCGATTGACGTACCGTTTGCGCCTATACGAAGCTTGTTCTGTCCTCTTCGATTCTATACCAACAAAAAGGTATGGGTTTTGAATTTCCTATCCCATTCTTAGCTCTTAAGTTTTTGCTTGAATTGAGCTTGATCACCTTGCATGTTTTCGAAATTCATATTTTAGGTGATGTTCTAGCATGTAATTGAGCATGGTATCCGAAGTCTATGAGCTTGCAACTCCAGTAAGACATTCTAACCCTAGTCAATGCTCTTTCTTGAGCTTTAGAATTGATAGAATTAGTGTTTTTGTGTGTTTTGTTGTGTGTGTATGTGTTGTAGGCCACCATGGATAATGTAAGTGCAAGTAGTGCATGTGGCTAGGATTGGGTTGCATGGATGGTGTACTTAGAAACTCAATGGCGCAAACAGAATCGCGTGTGAGCATTGAGCTTGGCGTCCAGGTACGGATTTAGATTATTTACTACAAGAGATAATCTAGTATGAGCATCTAGGCTAGTGGACCTAGGATAGCTTGAATATGTTGTAAAATGGAAGAAAGCTAGGATAAAATGAGAAATTGTATGTGCTAAGTGTGATGCTTGATAAATTATAGTATGATGAATGACATGATGATGAATTGATGATGATTGATGATGATAATGATGATATGATTGTTGAATTGAGGCCGTGGGCCATTTGAATTGTGAAAAGGAAAGGAAAACATATATACATGAGGCGGTGATTTAGAAAGTGAGGCCCAAGGGGCAATGGAATGAGAAATCGTGGAGAGAGTCCAAAACATGGTTTTAGAAGAGGTTTTGAGAGAGGGAAACAGGTTTCCGGTGAACTTCGGTGAGCCGTAACCTTGGTTTTAAACAAGAAATGAGTTTTCAATGAAGGGTTTTCCAAAGAATGTTTTAAGATTGATAAAATGACCTGAAAATGGTTGGAATTGGCCTAGGGAGTAAAAGGATTGAGAGCTTTAAACTTAGTACTTCTGCAGAAATGCAGCAGAGCTCCAGGGAATCGATTCTATCTGTAACAGAGTCGATTCTCTGAGCCATTTTTCTAAGAAAAGTGGATTTCAAGAGCAAAGAATCGATTCCCATGATCTGAGAATCGATTCAGAAAATCACAGAGGCCAATTGATCGTCATATGAATCGATTCTAGACCTTCAGAGTCGATTCTTATGATGATCCTTTCTTGAAAAAGTTTTCCAAGTGTTTTGAGTTGATTCGAAGGGCAGAAGAATCGATTCATAAGTGAACAGAGGCTTTTGATTTGAGGAAATGTTGCAGCGAATCGATTCGGCTGAGGCTCGAGTCGATTGAACTTTTGAAATTGATTTAAAGAGAGGTCCATGAGTCGATTCAGGGACTTCCAGAATCGATTCACTTGTGCCTGATTTTGAATTTAATGTTCAAAACTTCCTTAGAGTCGATTCTTCCTCTTCGGAATTGATTCTGAAGGTATGTCTTTGCTTTTGGAAGTGTTTTGTGAAGGATAAGGATCTCTCGCACGCTGTTTTTGTGAAATGATAATACGACTCATGTATAGAGCTTTGATCCCCTTGTTAGGAGGAAGAATGTCACCATGATGACATAACGTGAGCCGAAGTGACAAGTGGGGGCCTGCGGGCTGATGACCCGGCTTTCGATAATAGCGGGCTATCGGCGTAGTGCGTGCCATGGGGGGTCACTAGGGCCAACTTCCCGGCGTACAATATGAGAAAGGAGGAAACCCCCATATTATATTGAGATAAGAACGTAAACGTTCGGGGAGATATGCGTGTCGTCCTCGGAGAAGTGCGTACGTTAGTGGTTCGGGACATGTACTAGACCGGTCAGGTTGGCTATGATAACCGACCGGGTGAGCTCACCTTAGCCGTAGGGAACAGGCATGCATCATATGCATATGTGTGACATTGAATGAGTGTGTTTGTGTGAAACTTGTATATGCTACTTGCTACTTGCTCTTGTGTGTTTGTATGTGTTTTACTTGTATGCTTGCATGTATGTTTGTGTGGAACTAGATGATGGAATGGAAGAAATGATGGTAGGTTAAAGAACTAGTATAAGAGATGAGAAGATCGTTAGCTAGCAATACCGGGTGAGGGTAAAAGACTGAATAACCGGAATGTGTGTGAAATCTAGGGTTAGAGAATGGGGCATGGGCTTAAGAGTTGCATGTTGCGAGGGTAAGGAATGGTAAAACCCGAGTGACGAGTAGGATTGCCTCGTGTGGTCCGACTAGCTTATTTATTGTAGTTTAGGCGCTTTATCCATACTGAGAATCCAGGGGTTGGGGATTCTCACTCCGTATATTTCAGACTTTTCAGGTGCAGGTTGAAGCTTGGAAAGTGGCGAAGCATGTTGTAAGTTGCTGAGGTCTAGACTCTCCGATGGTTTGAGTTCTTTCCGCTACGTATGTCCCTGAGAACTAGAGTGTTGTGGTTAGTGTGTAAGCTAGGGTTATGTATTTAGAGTCGGACCCAAGCTTTGTGGGTTCCGTTATGTTGTATACTGAACATATTGGTTATATGTATGTAAGTACTACTATTATATTATTCAAGATGTTGTATAGGAGTGTATGGCTCTATTTTATGTATGAAACCCTATTTCTATATAATAAATCAAGTTGCTTTCAAAAGGTTTTGGAAATCTCTAGTTTACGAGTAGGAGTCGAGTGTCTGTAGTGCCACGGTATCGGCCGAACACGTCCACAGCGCGGTTAGTCGTACTGGGGTGTTACAGCTACCCTAAATTAACAAGGTTTTTTGCGGTCTTCACCTGTATTTGTTCATGTTGGTGTATTTTACACTTGGGCCCTCCATGATATATTCGTTTAAAAAGCCCAACACAAAAGCCCTTCTATACAAAATTTGCATCTGACCCGTGAGGCCCATTGGCTGAAAATAACTAATCGCAAAGTACCCTTAATTACAACCGATTACATACATGGAATCACTTATACCATGGGACACACTTTGAAAAGCGTTGAACCTATAAGGATGCTGCCAGTGTTGACTGCATTTGCAACTATCTTTATCCTCAAACGCGTCAATCATCTGTCTTGTACATGTAATATCCATATGTATGGATTTTTCTTGTGTCGATACCATAGACGCTCCCTATTGCATTAGCCTATGTTTTGGTTTTCGGGAAAAAAAAGAAAGAAAATTGAAGAGAAAATGAAGGAAAGATGTTATTTTCTAATTATTTGGTTTGCAAAAGAAAATGAAGAGGAAATGAAAAAAAGTATATGGATCCACTTCAAATGTTTCTCACCTCACATGGAAAGAAAATTTCTCTTAACAATGGAAAATAATAAAATTACTATTATTCCTTTAACGACTATTATAAATTATATTTATTGAAAAGTTGTTCAAGTTTTCGACTCTTAAAAAGAGATAAGAGTACTTTATGAGTTCAATCAGAGTACATCAAATAAATACCCAACAAAATTTCATAAAAATACACCAAAAGATTCGTGAAATACTATGAAAAAATCAAGTACAAATACCTAAAATATTCAAAAGACATAAAAAGCCAAATCCAACAGACAACAATTTAGTAATTAAACAATTTCACCATAATACCTCAACCAACGACACCAGCGATACTGTTACTATGGTCTTGATTCTTCTTCCCTTAATCTAACACACACTACCATGATCATCATCAAGAAGACCAATTAAGTGAAGCAAAGCCACCTCTCAAACTGGAACTCGACGCAGCATTACCTCGTTTGTCCATTGTGGCTCTTTAACTTGTTATGATTCTTCTCAAAAGTCAACATGGAATTTTATTCTTAACCTGCTTTGACACTTTTGGTCTGCTAGCCTTGCTTTCTCCTTTATCACAGATCCCTCATTTATCGGTTTAAGTGATACACGCTTGTGAACTATTTCTGGCACCTACTCATCATCTGTCTCATATTTTCCAACAACGCTAATATTATATTCCACAACATGTCTGCTTGTCTTTATGATTCCGGTATTATAATTTTTGAAGTTTGACTCAACTGTTTCGCCGTCTTCCATTTCCATGAGCACCTCCACCTTATGGTTTTCTTTTTTCTTCTTCAAATTAGATTGCTTATCAAATATCATTCATATCAAAACACTTTGTCTCCATTCCTCGGATGATATGAAATGAAGTAAGGTCGATATAGAGAGAGATGGGAAGATAGAGGTGGAGAGGGAGAGAGATGAGAGTAGCTAGATATACAAAGAGATATAGACAGATAGCGAATACAGGTGAAGCCAAACATATTTTGAAATTCGGGCTCGTAACTTACAAAATCTCTCGGGCCACAAATTATTAGAATTATCATAGTTAACGACCGCAAAACAAACAGAGAAACTCACGTGTTAACCAACACATGTTTCAAATGAAACTTGTATCGACAAGAGTTTTTTTGCTCATTTTTTTCTACTTGGGCATGATTTTCACATATTTTTAATATTTTTGCATTTTTGTTTCCACCCACCAAAAATTGAATCTCACCAACTTTGCCTTTTACAATCATGCAACACCATTAGACCCAAATAGCAAGCTGTACCAGCAAAGCTCAAGCCCACAACACAAGCTCTATTTCAGAATCAAGGTGCCACTAAAGCCGGCTACAACATCTCACATAAGCAAGGAAGTGGTTTCATAGACTCAGCCAACATTGCGCCTCACGTGACATACTGTGTGTCTGGTCAGGTGTGGGGCCTCATATGTAACTTAAGAGAATCTTACGTCTCTTCTCTCCATGGATTTACCTTTTCATTGAATAAGAAACCTTAAAACATATATGGAATTAAATTTCTACGAAATCCTACAAAATCTTAAGCATTTATGAAATTTCCAAACGTAAATTTTTTAGTCAACAATCAACACGTACAATTAATTTTCTTTTTCCTTAACGTCATTGCCACATAGGCTAACTTCATCTACATAAACCATAGGCATGCATCGCATTTCATACAACAAGTTATCAAATATTCAAATCATGTCCCCACCAAAAAAAAATATTGTAGCTTTTGAAGCATTAGATTTTTCAAAATGGCTGACGACGATGGTGATGAAGATGAACATACATATGTTCATATGAAGATGTGAGATATATATCAGAACAATAAAGTATCACAATATTCCACTGGTGGCACGATCTTGGTGACATTTTCAATGTTCTTAAAGATTTGGGAGCATTGAAATGCCACATTGTCCCAAATCCTATGATAGAATCTATTTATTATATCCTCTCATTCTGGTGGATTTTAGTTTGCGAAGCCTTGTTGTTTCTTACAACAAGGTTAGCTTGGTTAAATTTATCCTGAGTGGGTTAGATGTAATTAGGCTTTGTAAAGAGTTTTCGGCATGATGCTTTAGGTTTGCCAATATCATAAAAAGAAGCAAATGAAGTAAGAGCTTTATGGCCGCCTAGAAGTGGATCATCTCAACTAAATTTTATTTGATAATTTCAAACCTATGTCTTATGATCTAGTCTTTGACATGTGACCAGAAAGACTAAATGGTAAGAAATTAGAATAGATTTAGTTGAGAGGATTTTGTTTTAACATAAGCACACGCCCTGATTCACGTTGTTTGGATCAAGGTTGTATTATGAATGATTTACAGTTTGGGATCGAATTCTGATTGTGCATTCACCATAAATGGAAGATTAAACTTTTCTATCTCAGCGTAGCAACTCAACGCCACGCATGAGATTATATTTTGTTTTTCACAAATTGTTACATGTATACTCTTTAAATGGCCAGACATAAAGACAATATCTTATTATGTCTTTCCATATCAAATCATATATTCTAGTGTTTTGATATTTTGTCTGTAGTAACCAAATAGAATTTGGATTTTATTATATAATCATCATAAATATAGGATATTTTTCTACTCTATCTTGTAACACACTACCATTATAATATAATGATATTAGTGTTTTTGTTTTTTTAAAACAACGCATCCTAATCTCACTCTTTGACGATGATCAATACTCACTTATGAATTAAATCATAAACACTCAGTCCTTCTCGCTCAAGCACTTTTTGTTATACTGTGATTCCACTTAATATGTATTTGACTTTACTATATTTATCTTCTATAATTCTATTGACCCCAAAAGCTTCCCCAAAAAAGCACTCACCGAAATGTTGAAACGTGTATTTGTTCACAAATCACAAACTCCTTTAATTCATCCATTCTTCGTGAAACATGTACTGAGCGATGTTGGCCAATCGTAAGCACTGCTAATAGGGGTGTTCATAGTTATGGTTAGTAAAATAATCAAATCATATTTTGGTTAACCAAAAATTAAGTTTAGGTTAGTAAATTGGTTTCAAATCATAAAATCGGTTCTTAACCAATTATAAAATTATTAAACCGGTTTTTAACCAATTTTAAAATAATAACTGATTTTTTAAATAAAATTTTTTTGGTTATTTTAAAAAAAATCGGTTTTTTTCTTCTAAAAAACTAATATTTAAAAACCAGTTTGGTTAACCATTTGAAAAAACAGGTTTTATCAATCCGGTTAACTACTTTTATAAAGTAAAATATAATTTATTAACCAATTAAAAAATTAATTATTTTAAATTTTGGTTAAAATGATTAATTAATTAAAGTGATTTTTTTGAACATCCCTTCCTAGGTGCTAATAATCAATTTCAGGGATTTATGTGTTCAAATTATTAAATAATTGAGCGTCAATTTGATATTATTGGATTAAGTGATTATTCTAGTATCAATTTAAAATACCTAGTATATTTTTAAAAAAAAAAATTGACAATTAAGAATGTAGAGAATATGGGGTCAAAAAAGGTTAGCACATACTTCAAAACCAAGATGTTGAGAGCATTCTAATGTTATATGTCCCTAATTATATCAAAGAATTGGGCATAATTATACTAAATAGAGTAGTAAATTAGTAGAACCCTTGTTAAACCACTTTTTTTTTTCCTTTGATCTTGTACTTGAAGCTTAAAGCAACGTTGTTTGTTTGACATGACAAGTTGCAATAAGTAAAGTTTTGGATTTATGTGGACCAAACTAAACAAGTCTAAAGAATGAGTACATTCTTCTTTTGTCACATATGCAAAATCTGAAAAAGTTAAGATGTAATAAGAAAGATATAATGGGGCTGAATAGATCTTGATGATCATCAAAGACAACATTAAAGCAAAGAGAAACAACATAAAAGAAGGCTTAGAATCATTCAAATAGGAAAGGAATGGTTGTGTGGTGACAAAAGTAAACTCTCATCAGATATATGGGGATCATTGCTCAGTAATTATTACGTAAAAAGTTAGGTTAAAAGCAAAAGTTCACTGATTCAACAGAAAAAAAAAAAGAAAATCACCAGCAACAATAACAAACGCACAAGGGACAAAAAAGAGAAAGAAAAAAGAAAGAGAGAGGGGAAAAAGAAAGTTACCGAACCAAATTCTGCCGCTTGACTTTACCTTGGAAATTTTTCTTTTACTATTAATCTCAAAACTTGTTAAAGATTTTATTTAAATATATTAGCAGATGCAAAATTTTATAATTAGTTATGTAATTAAATTCATTCCTTCAGATAGTTTTTTTTTTTAAATTACTTCAGATAGTCATTTTTTTTGGTATTTTTTTTTTAAAGGTATTAGATAATTGCATTGATTAAAAGGACTATTACATTCTTAGTAATGTGAGCCAAACTTAGACAAATAAGCATAAATGAAAAAAGAGGGTATTCCCAAATAAATGAAACAAAACTTGTGACGTTTTTTTGGTATTATTATACTTCATTTTTTTTGGTTTACGGTATTATTATACTTCAGATAGTCATTTATATTTTATACGATAAGAGTAGTTCTTGTTTTTGGACGGTGATAATAGTAGTATTCTAGACACACCCAAGTGGCCTAACTACATAAAAATGCGGCCCAATATCAGAAGAATTGGACAAGCAACCCTAATGGAATAAGAAAAAACCTTCATACAAAAAGAAATATAATAATAATAAAAAAAGACGTAGAGAAGCAAGTTTGAGTAGACTAACAGTAGCTAATTTTGTAAACCAAAAAAAAAAAGTAGCTAATTTTAGAATCTATGTTTATAATATAGAAAAATTATCCGGTGCCGTCAAAATCGCAGCATACCGATATTTAAGTGCTTTTAATCGTTGATCTTAATCATATATTGATTTTATAACTAAAATCAATCAAGATTAACAGCTAAAAGCGCTGGAATACTGGTATGCCGCGATATTCGGATAATTTTTCTATAATATAGGATTTATGGTTAAAAATTTATGATGTAGGGTGTATAATTTAAAATAAATAAACTAATTTAAAAGAAATTAGCTGACATTGACCAAAAACAAATTGATTTCCTAACATTAATCAAAAGATAATTATTCTAAGATAATTGGGATTTCGAAAACAGAGTTGAAACCCCAGGCCCCAAGTACAATTCACAATCCTAATACACCAAATATCACTTCCTGGTTACTTGAGGGTTGGAGTATATATCATATAGCTCGTTATATCACAGGTTCCTGTTTTTCATCTTTTTCAACCAACCCATTTAATTTAAGTAATTTTCGAATGAGTAGATGGTGACATTTTAATAACATAAGGTTTTAAGATAAATGATTTCAGAGTTTAGACTTTTTACGACTAACGTCTTCCTACCTTCTTGACCTAAAAAAAATAGCATATGATAAATAAAAATTGAGAAAAGAAGCTATTTGTTCTTTAACGTGTGCTGTGGTGAGTATAATTATAGACTATAGTGGTTGCTTTTTAATGTTTAAAAACATTTTTAATTTAAAAAATATGACCTTAATTTTAACGACAAAATTATGTAGCTATCATAAAATAACCATTTTTTTTTCTTAAGTGACGTTTGAATCCGAAACTTCTTACTATGAGTAAGTGATAATGTTATTTAATTTGAGTTATAACTTATTGGTAAATAATCAATTTTTACTTCATCCATCTGTTTTTATTATATATATACCATTAAAATTTTTAGAAATCTTTAAAAATAATTATAATTTAAAAATATATAAATAATTGTATTTGTAAATTTTCAATAATTAATAAGTTGTTTGTATGTATTATTTAATGGTCAAAATTTTAATACATGTTTCAATATTAAGAGATCAACACTTTTAATCGAGAAAAATTGAAAATTGGCTAGTGTTATTGTGTTATTGACTCATACAAGACAATTTTAAGAAAAAAAATGTTGATAATGTAATATTTCTCAAAATAAAAACAGTATTTGGGGAAAGAAAAACATTGACATTAAAAGTGTCGCTTTATTCCCAATTCTCTTGCAAATAATCTCATGTTAAAATAGTTTGCGATTCTTTTCGATTTTTGTTGCTGATCCATCATTCTCCCTCCTTTTCACCCCTTTTATTGCTTTATTTATCATAGCTTCTTCTATTATTTTTTCCTATTTTTCATTGATTTATTATTCTCTTTTCATTCGTCCAATTTTTCTTTCCCTTTTTATTTTTATTATTCATTTTTTTCACGTGTGAGTTTTTGTTTTACTTTTCTTCCTAAAAGTAATCTTCATAAACTAGACATTTAATTTGCATAATTAATTCTTTGTGAATATCTTATTTATTGTTGGTTTAAACAACACATACATATCTGTTATTGGCAAGTATAATGACTTTTTTTTTTCTTTTTTGTGATATATAATTTGTAACATAAAACGTAATTTCAACAATAGTTTTATTATGAAATACATGAAAGTCATAGCGTAAACTTATATTTATCATAGGTAAGTGTAATAGATAAGTTCTCATTTCTTTTATTTGATAATGTCTGGTCTAATAAGTAACGCAACAATAATTTTGGTGTATGGTGCACATGAAAGTCATTGTGAAAACTTATATTTATGCTTAGGTTAAAATCGTGTTTTTTGAAAAAAAAAATAATTGCACATATGACTTATTAATATTTTTAGGGTAATGCTATTTGAATAAGTAATTTTAACCAATCAAATTCAATCAAGTCATTTATTTTTATGCTAAATAGAATATTATTTTGATGTCAAATAGTATAAAAATAATACTTAAATAAAATTTTATTTAATATCAAAATAATTTTTTATTTAATAAAAAATAAATAATTTATTAAATTTAATTAATTAAATCACTTGTTGATATAGAATTATATTTTTATTTTAAAAAGTACCCTCATGTGATATACACTTATACTACTGTGTATAACACTACTTTAATCTTTATTCACGTGGCGTGGTTCACTTAATTGGCAGAGATTCTATCCTATTAACCAAAGCACAGTATACTGAAAGTAGAATTCCTGATTGAAATTTCCAAATTTGACAAATTAACGTTTGTGCTTTTATATTTTTGTAATTATCATATCTTTACCGAAACTTGCTTGGTCTATAACTCTACATACGACTATATCAACGTGTTTTTTAGTTTTTCGGCCTTTTGTTTTTTGTTTATTTTTATTTTCCGTTAATGGAAGTGCTGAGTCAACAATAGTTAGTTAGAGGATTTTAAGAATTAGTTATGAGTAGTACCGTTATGTCAGTTGTAATTGTCATTGGAAAATAAGTAGTGAAGTGCATTATGAAAATTAGACTACGTTCCATAGTTAGAGGATTGAATCTTAGTATTGTATTTAATTAATAGAAATAAAAATTATCTGTCAAAATTTTAGTATTTTTAGTATTTTTGGAGATTTAGTGGATTAAAATTTCTAAAAATAAAAATTGAAACTTTAGTAATTCATTTTACTCAAATATTCTCACTTAATAATAAAATTTTCAATAATAATATTTATTTTTCTTTTACCAACTTAATAATAAAATTCATTTTTACCTTTTAGTCTCTATCTTTCTTCTAAAAATAGCTTTATAAAACTTCCTCAATTTCTATTGTTAATTAAATCAACTTGTATAATCACCTCATCAAATTAACCAAGTTGACAACAAGGCGCTACATCAACTTAATAAAGAGTTATCTACAAATTGGCTTAGTCAAACTACCAAGTTCAAAATGGATTAGAACTCTTGCAACTGAAAAATTGTTTTACCACCATACAAAAATTTCATTTGGCAAAACACATATAATTGTTCACCGCCTCTGTTTCATTATAATTAGGATGAGGCAATTATCTCTCGTCACTGTAATTCATACATTAGTGTTAGAAAATGCTCCTGGTTAATTATGAGTTGTTGGTGAGTTTAAGAGTAAGAAAATAATAGTTTTGTTATGTGAGTTTAAATGATTTTGGACAAATTATTGTAGGATGGATACTTACAATTTCTATGAACCTTTTGATTTCTAAACTCTCTTCTCTTCTTTTTTGGTGACTAACTCTCTTTTCTTTAGATGCATTAATGGTGAATTCAGCATATTGAGATTCACAAAACAGGTCACTCACGCAGTGGGGCACAAGCATCAACTAGAGTGCAGAATGTCGTATTTGATTGCTATGAATTGAAGTTAGATGAAGAAAATTTATTGCTATGAAAAGAATAAGTCGAAGTCATGATTGAAGGATACGATATGTTGGATCACACCATGGGAAAATGATAGCTCCTGCTCAAAGAAAACAATTGCAAGAACATAGCAACAGAGAACCAAAGAATGTAAGAGGAAAATTTCAGAAATCAATATAGCATAATCAGTGAATGAGAAAGGAAATAGATGTATGTATAATCTGGAATAAAGAAGAAGAACAAGTAATTATCCCTTTTCGAGTAAGGGAAGAAACTCCAAATACAGAATGCAAAACCTTTCTTACCACTATCTGTGCTTTATTATTTTATTTTTCTTGTTTCTCTCTCTAGGTTGTTATGCAACTAACTTCCTGCTACCTCCACTAATTTCCACTATGTTGCTTTCCATTCATTTTTCATAATCCCTCATCCATGCTGGTTGTTTCGTCGCACGCTTGCTACGTGTCTCAGGTATTGGATTACTCAGCCCACCCAGTTTAGCAGCCTTTGTTGGGTCAGTATTTGCCGCCTCTGTTATTGGACTCGTATCAATTACTCCCTCCGTGAAAACAACCTTGGCCTCAAGGTCTTCATTGGAAAACATGCGAATGAGCTACGGTCAATTTACCCACGTTGCCTCTTCCCGAGGAGTGCCTTGCCACTCAACTAGCACTTCGACTACCCTCCCTTTCTCATCAGATTCCAACACACAACTATCAATGATGGAGGCTGGCATTGGCTCAAAGGGTAGTGATGGAGGCAGATTGTAGATGTCCACTGTATTAGGAGGTTTACCCTTGTACTCTTTCAGTAGGGACACATGGAAGGCAGGGTGAATGGCACTTCCTTCTGGAAGTTCCGATTTGTAAGCAACAGCCGATAGTACCTTCTTCCCAACTTCATATTCCCACTGTCCACCACAGAACCCTGCCGATACGGCTGAAGTTTGAGAAGAACCTTATCAACAATATTAAAGTTCTTTTCACGCCTGTGTTTGTCAGCAAATCGCTTCATGTGATCTTGGGCAGTCTGTAGATGATAATGCAGTTCTAAATCTAGAACTTCTCTAGCACGCAACATGTCATCAACGTCCTGAACTGGAGATGTGCGGCCAATATACCCTGGAATTGGGCGGGAGCAAATCCAAACAGAGCCTCATGGGGGGACATCTACAGTATTCAGCCCATGCCAGATAAACAGACCATTTGGAGGGATAAGAATGAGAGAAGACACACAAATATTGCTCTAATGTACTATCCGAGAGGATGATATGCTGTACTAAAGAGAAGTTTAGAGCCACAACAATTCAGCAATTGCTTCCAAAATCGGCTCAAGAAGAGTGGATCTGATCCGAGACAAAGGTAGCAGGAAATCCATGGTTGCGCACCACCACGTTAATGAACTTTTGCGCTACAATATTTACAGTAAAGCCAGTCTTTAAGGGAGCAATACATGCTGTCTTGCTAAATCTGTCCACCACCACCAATAATGCAGTAAAACTGGAAGAGGGAGGGAGCTTGGTGATAAAGTCCATACTGATATCCTCCCAAGGATGCGCTGGAATTGGGAGAGGTTGTAGCAACCCTTGAGGCTTTTTTGTCACATATTTAGTGCATTTGTAGTCTGGACAGTGATCAATAAACTGAATTACATCTTGGCGCATCCCTGGCCAAAAGACAAATCACTTAACCCCTTATAAGTTTTCAAAATTTCCCCATGCCCTGCTGTTACTGCAGTGTGAAATTGGTGTAAGAGGAGATCTCGCAAATTTCCAGCCCGCATAACCCAAATCTTCCCACGATATAGGAGGAGTCCATCCCGAAAGGTGTAATTAGAATGTAATTCCCCAACACGAAATTTTGTCCTACATCACTTGGAGTTCTTCCTTTTCTTGATTGGCCTTCAGAAGAGAGGGAATGAGTGAAGACTGAATGGTAGTGAAGGCTTGGAATTGTACCTGTCCACTATCCTCCGAATGCCTGGATAAAGCATTTGCAGCCAAGCAATTTGGATAGGTAATGTTGCTGCTCCGTGGTTAGTATTACTTGTGTCATCAGCTCACGAAGGCCTAGATGATCTATCTTGATGGTGAAGCGACGACCAAGAAGGTAATGCCTCCACTTAGTAACAACTTGAGTTACCGCATACAACTCCCTCACATATGCAGAAGCTTGAGCTAATCGCTGCCCCAATTTCTTGCTGAAATAAGCTTGTCCCCCTTGTGATAGAACAGCCCCAATGCCAGTGCTGGATGCATTCGTTTCCACAACAAATTCTTTAGAGAAGTCCAAAAGTGCCAGTACAAGGGTGCAAGTCATAAGCTGTTTCAATCTTTGGAAGGCCAGATTAGCCTCTACCATCCATTGGAATGCATTTTTCTTCAACAATTCCGTTAATGGAAAGGCCAACTGAGCATACCCTATTACGAACTTTCGGTAATACCTGGTTAACCCAAGGAAACCACGTAACTACTTTACATTTTGTGGTTCTGGCCAAGCAAGGATTTCTTCAATATTTTTGGGGTCAACTTGTACTCCTTCCCCAGTAAGTATATGACCAAGATACTCCACCTATTTTTGGGCAAAGGAACATTTAGAACTCTTGGCAAAGAACTGATTCTCGTGGAGGACTTGCAAGGTCTGAGGCAGGTGCTGAACATGATCCTCTGCACTTTGGCTATACACCAATATGTCATAAAAGAAAACAGCTACAAATCGGCGTAGAAAGGGTTGAAAAATCTGATTCATTGTAGCTTGGAAGGTGGAACAAGGGGCATTTGTCAAGAAAAACGACATGACCACAAACTCGTAGTGTCCGACATGTGTTCGAAAAGCCTTCTTATCAATATCTTCAGGCCTCATACGAATCTGGTGATAACCACTACGCAAATCAATCTTTGAAAAATAAACAGCACCGTTGAATTCATCTAAACTCTCATCTATAGTTGGGATTAGGAACTTATCTTTTACTATTATGGAATTCAAGGCTCTGTAGTCAACACATAATCGCCAGCTCCCATCAGTCTTCCTCACCAGTAACACTGGGCTTGAGAAAGCACTCTGGCTATTGCGGTTCACCCCGGTGTTTAGCATCTTTCCATTAGCCTCTCCATTTCCTCTTTCTGGAAATGAGGATATCGATTGGGACGAATGCTTACTGGTGCCGATCCCAGAATTAAGTGGATTGGGTGGTCTACGTCACGCTGCGGTGGCAATTGCTTAGGTTCCTCGAAGACTGTCGAAAATTCTTCCAACACACTCTGCACACCCTCCATCACGGATGTGGGCTTTGTAGAAACTTCAGAGCTGGAAACCTCCAATTGGAAGAGGGAGACAATTGCCTTTCTTGCTGTTAATTTCCTCAGCTCTCGATAGTTTAAGCTGGCCTCTTTCAATAATCTATCCCCACGAAACACAACTCATTTGCCCATCACCTTGAACTTCATAAACAAATCCATGTAGTTAATCCGAATTGTGCCTAATCGCATCATCCGATGTACTCCAAGCACAACATCGACAACCTTTAAATCCAACACAAACGTATCCACTGCAAACTGATATCCTTGTACTGCCATATCCAAGCCTCGACACACAGCCTTACAATTAATGGAAGCACCATTACCCACCATCACTTGTAAAGTAGGAGTTGGTGTCAACGACAGGTTCCGTTTCCTTGCGACAGAACCTTTAACAAAGTTGTGAGTACTCTCTCCATAAATGAGAATCATCAATGGCCGATTGCCATGGCTCCCTCGGACACGCAACATTTCCGGGTGGAATTCCCTTCCATCGCATTGAGGCTGATGTGAGGAGTTGAGTTGCCATCGCCTCCCTCGTTGTCTAAATCGGAATCATCATCTTCGGGCCCCCACCCTCCGAGTTCTGCAGCAACTCTCGGAGCTCTTCCTCCCCAACAAGGAGTTGGAGGGACGACTTGTAGCGGTGGCCTGGGGAGTACTTCTCGTCGCAATAGTAACAAAGACCCTTCTCCCTCCGTTCTCGGATGTTCCCGTTAGTCAGCTTCTTAATCGACACTTAAGAATTTGGGTACGAAGACACTACTTGGGAAGAAAACAAGGGTGAGTTCGTGGTGGGTTGCACGCTCTGGGTGGTTGGTTTTGGGTTAGAAGAAACCGGGTATAATGTGCGGTTCGGGGCAAACCGGTTCGAAGATCCAAATGAAGAGTTGGGTTTGGCTCCATTGTTTTTGGTGAGGCCCAAGGTGACTGCATGCTTTTGCTCATGCAGCTTGGCAATGGAAACCGCTTCAAAATAAGAAGTAGGCCGGGCCAATAACAATTCACACTTTAAGTGCTCCTGAAGCCCAGCAGTAAACATCGCCACCAGCCACTCCTCACACTCAACCCCGTCACTTTGTTGCTTAACTCCTCAATCCGGCATTGATACTCATCCACGGTTCCTCCTTGCTTCAACACTTTGATGGCCGTTTTCGGATCATAGTAAACATTTTTGGTGAACCTAACATTCAGAGCCTCCAAAAAAGTTTCCCAGGTGTCGATAATACAGTTGTTAATCCCCCAACGATACCACACGTAGGCGGCGCTGACTAAGTGAAAAGAGATGACTCTGACACGCTGCTCAACCGGAATGTTGAAGCTCTCCAGGTACTTTTTTGCTCGGAAGACCCAATCCTCCACATTTTCCCCCTCAAACATGGGAAGCTCAGCCACCTTCAATTTTCTCGGCCACCACTCCCCGTTCGAGCCCACGGGTCCATGAATTTCTGCCTCCTCGGTATCGACTGCAGCCTTCGATTTCACGTTGTCACGAAGGAGTTTCTCAATTGAATTCATGGATTCACTCATCTCTGTGATTCTTTCATTCACTTCCACTAACCCATGGCTAACGGTAGAGATCTCATGCTTATTGGACAGGGTGAGTTCTTCCAGCCGATTCAGACGATTACTCTCGGCCTTCTCTCAATGAAAGCACCACTGATAGCTCCTGTTCAAAGAAAACAATTGCAAGGAAGAAAATTTCAGAAATCAATATAGCATAATCTGTGAATGAGAAAGGACATATATGTACGTATAATCTGGAATAAAGAAGAAGAACAAGTAATTATCCCTTTTCGAGTCACGAAAGAAACTCCAAATACAGAATATAAAACCTTTCTTACCACTATCTATGCTTTACTATTCTATTTATCTTGTTTCTCTCTCTGGGTTGTTATGCAACTAACTTACTGCTACCTCCACTAATTTCCACTATGTTGCTTCCCATTCATATTTCATAATCCCTCATCCATGCTGGTTGTTTCGTCACACGCTTACTACGTGTCTCAGGTATTGGATTACTTGGCCCACCCATTTCAGCAGCCTCTGTTGGGCCAGTATTTGCAGCTTCTGTTATTGGAGTCGTATCAGAAAAGGTATTTTGAGTAAGTTTTGAAGAAATTGAGCAAATGAGGGAATTGGTAACGTTTTAAATTGTCCGATCAAGTTCAATTGGCCCAATTTGTCAAGTATGTTTAGAGGATTTGGTAATATATTATTAATCTGGGAAATTACGCCGAGTATAAAAGTATAATTATATTAACAACAGTGCTACGTATCCAATAAATTGGTGACCAATGGTGTGATAATAGATAATCTAATATTTTTTAAAAAAATCATTCAAAAAAATTATCTCAAAACTAATCATCCAAAAAAATAAAACTGAACATCCAAAATTAAAAAAATTAATCATTCACTCGAAATAAAACAAATTATTAAAAAAATTAAACCAGCGATGACAAAAGTATAGCAGAACCCACCATCACCTCTCTCCCTCTTCACCTCTGGCTATATTACCTTGAGAACAAACTCCATGGCTTCCCGAATCAGCCTCCGTTCTTTTGCACGACAGAGAAAGCGGTATCGGTGGAAGTCCTGGTGGCGGTGGTAGCAAAATCAATCACGGTGATAGCGAGTCTCCGACCGGTAGTAGCGGCGGTCGAAGTGAACTTAAAGAAGGGAACAGGTGATTCTGGGAAGAAGAAGAGGTCGCGCAGTGGTGGTCATACCTCGGTGGTGGTGGATCAGCGATGTAGGTTGCACAGTGGCGGCGGCGGAGGATCTGAGATGGCCGTGATGGATCTGAGATAGAGAAAGAGATAGAGACGGGTGAGAGAAGAAGTTGCAAATAGAGTTTGTTTTGTTGGTTCATTGGTTAAAAATGGTATTGTTTCCCTATATTTATTCTTATATTAATCTAATTCCTATGTCACAGACTCACTGTAACACCCCAATAGTGACAAACCGTGCCGCGGACGCGTTTTGACAATGCTAGGTTGCTACGACCAACTTTTCTTACTTTTCGTAGGTACAGGCCATTTGAAACCACATAACTTAACTATCAGTTTATATGAAAGTAGAGCCATACACATGTATTACAAAAACTGGTTTATATATATATAAAATATCTTGTACAAGTGGTTCATCAACAAACTGTTAGCCTACGAAGCTTAGGCTTTACATACATGCTCACATGACTCTACATACTTATAACCCTAATTCTCCAAACTCGACCAAGACTCATTTCGACGCAGCGGAGAACTTCTACGACCATGCTATGCACCGTTGCTTCGCTTATCTTCCAGATTATGAACCTGTAGTCTGAAAAACAGTTGAACAAATACGGGGTGGGAATCCCAACCGCTGGATTCTCAGTACGGTAAAGGCTTCGAAACTACATAAGGTAAGATAGCAGGATGATGCGTATGCATCTTAGGTTATTTTTAGTCTCAATTTCTCTTCATAATCATGTATTCTTTGTGAATTATGCTTATTAATTGATCAATCAAACAAACTTGATGTTCTTTGAGTTGTGTTTGTGTTTTATAGAAATTTACTAAGAGTTTTAGGTAATCGAAGACCATTTGAAGAGAGATTGAAGCAAAGAAGATGAAGAAAAGTCCAGAGATCCCACGTTATACGCCATGCTCTCACGTATAACGTGAGAAAGTGAAGATTTTGAGCAGAAGCCACATGTAGTACGTGAGGCATTCATGTACAACGTGGAGAATGCAGCAAATGAAAAGCAAATTTACAGAGAGCCCACGTTATATGTGAGCTCCCCCACGTATAACGTGGGCAATTCAACAACCACGAAGGATTTTCAGGCAGTAGCCCCACGTTATACGTGGGAGCTACATGTATAACATGGGGTCAAAAACCTAATTTCAGTAAACAACCAATTCCAATTCAAATCCAAGATATTTTGGGCATCAATTCCATTCACTAATCAAGGGTATGACTGGAAGAATCAAGAGAAGATTGATTGAAGATTAAGAGAAGAAGATAAGCTTTGTAAAGATAGAAGATAAGATTAAGATAAGATAGATTAGAATTGATTTAGATTTGATTTGATTGATAGCTAATTTTTAGGAATTAGAAGAAGATAAGCTTTGTAAAGATAGAAGATAAGATTAAGATAAGATGGATTAGATTTAGATTTGATTGATAGCTGATTTTTAGGAATTAAGCTAGTTATATAAGGAGAAAACTAACCACTAGGGTTAGCACCTCAGCACCTCAGATCTTAGATCTCAGCATAGACGTTTTCCATTATTCTTAGATCTAGTTTTTCATTATGCAAGGCTAAACTACTCCATTGTTAAGGGTGAGGAGCTCTGTTCACCCAATAATGAGGTAGTCATTATGTACATTCGTTTATTAATTCATTGAGGTATTTTCAGTTATCTTCTATGCATGATTTGATTTTCTATTCTTCATCTCAATAGTTTAGAATCACTGAGAGGTGTTCTTAACTTGTCTAGGGCTAGATTAATAGGATTGAGAGATCTATTAGTTTATGCTAGCTGGAAATTAAATCACATAATCAATTAGGTCTAGCTAGAGATAGTCAAGCTAATTGTTATGCAACTAATAATTCTGTGAGTTAAAATTGGATTAGAACTAGTTGGGATAGCATGACATTTAAGCCGATCTAGGATCACTTTTGAGACTCATAAGGATTAGAATCTGAATTAGGTCTTCATCTATTTGTTTGATTAATTGACTAAGAGATTAGCTTTTGATTAGGTAAATAGAAACTAAGTTACTAAGAGATTAGGGCTTAGTTAAACTAGATTCGTTGTGCATGATAACTGAAACCCTAGAATTAGTATTCGAATGTATGCATTGGCAACCAAGTTACCAAGAAGATGCCTTAACAAAGTTGACCATCAACACTAATAGCTTCATGGATGAAACAAGAGCAAATTTCAGGAATCAGGAAGCTGCAATTAGAAATCTGGAAATTCAAGTTTGTCAGATTGCTAAACAACTCACTGAAAAACCCCCAAACAGTCTTCCAAGTGACACTATCTCCAATCCAAGGGAAGAATGCAAAGCAATTCGAGTTATAGAGATGGAAGAAACTCCAAAAGTTCAAGTAGAACTCCTAACAGAAAAACCAGAGATTATAGCAGAGATAACAAACCAAGAAGCTGCCCAGCATTCCACCACAATCTTCGAAAAAACACACAAGGTCATCATCAAAATTCTTAGAAATGCTTGCTTGCCTTGAAGTGAATATTGTAAATCACAATTACATATGCATGCCAAGTTTGTGTAATTAGGTTTTGATGAATGACAACCATTGTGAAGATGATTAACAACAATCAAAGGATTGAGGAT
>JASCZI010151227.1:1162-16255 GCA_036250425.1 Stylosanthes scabra
ATATAATGAAGATGATTGGAAAAATATGTCACTAAACGACAAAGCAATCAACTTCATTCATTGTGCACTCAATGAAAATGATTACATGAAAATTTCTAATTGCGAAACCGCAAAAGAAATATGGGATAAGCTGAAAATCACATATGAAGGAACAACTCATGTCAAAGAATCACCTTCATCCCTGAAGCTTTGCAAAACAAACTCAAAACTTGCATCACATTCTGAACTTGACTCTTAGTAGATTTACAAAAAAGCTGTAAGTCATCTGCGAACATTAGGTGGGAGATTCTAGGGCCACCACGAAAAACAGCTACAGGATCCCAATTACCATCAGAAACCCACTTAGAAATAAAAGAGGCAAGCATTTCCATGCACAAAACAAAAAGATACGGTGACATGGGATCACCCTACTGGAGACCTCTACACGGAGAAAAAACATCTAGCTTGGATCCATTCCACAAAACAGCTAAAGAAGAGGCTCTAACACAATTCATAATTAAATGAATAATAGTAGGAGGGAAACCAAAAGCATGCAGGGTAAAATTCAAGAACCTCCAATCAATCATATCATACGCTTTTTCCAAATCTATTTTAAAGGCAAGAACACCCTTTTTAGATTTAGTCTTTTTCATAAAGTGAAGCACCTCCTGAGCAACAATAATATTATCTGGAGCCCCTCTCCCTGGGATAAAGCCACCCTGATTGGGGCTAATGATATTATTCAAAAACGGGGCGCAGCCGATTAACCAGAACTTTAGTTAGGATTTTATAAATGACATTACAAAGACTAATTGATCTAAAATCCTTCATCTTTGTTGGAGTGTCACATTTAGGAATAAGGACAATAAGAGTTTCTAACAAAGATGGATTGAGGGGCTCACCAGAGAATGCTTGGCACACAGTTTCCCAAACTTGCATACCCACAATGTGCCAATACTCTTTGAAAAAAAAGACTTGGAAACCACCAGGGCCAGGAGCTTTGAACGGGCTCATACTATCCACAACATCTTTTACCTCCAAAAAAGTCACCGGATTGGAAAGAACAACACAAGCTTCTTGATCTAACATAGGGATTGGCAAGGGACCAAGACAATTGACATCAACTGGATCAGTAGTGCAGAAAAGAGATTTGAAATAAGAAATGGCTTCAGCTTGCATAACATCAGAATCGGTAGACCATGAGCCATCACTGACAAAAAGACCATGAATCTTGTTAATTTTCCGTCTCACAATGGATTGTGTGTGAAAGAACTTTGTGTTTCTATCACCAAACCGAACCCACTGTTCTCTTGATTTTTGGTACCAAAGAATCTCCTCTTGCAAGATAGCATTATTGTAATCCTTCCGAAGTGATTCCTCCTTAGCAAGAAGATCAAAGTCATCATGATTCTCAAGAAATTTTTGAATAGCACCAATCTGATATTCGAATCAGTTTGAACCTGTTTGAGCCGCTAATGAACATTGCTCCAATTCTTATTCCAAGCCTTATGAACAACACCCTTATAAGCAGGACGAGTGGCCCAAGCCGCTTGGAACTGAAAAGGCATGTCTCCTTTCTTCTGAGGATACCCAAAACAACGAACCAATAGAGGACAGTGGTCAGAGTGAAGACGATGCAACACCTCCAAATAAGCCTCGGGAAACAAAAGACGCCAATCAACATTGCTACAAGCCCTATCCAACTTCTTTGCTATTTCTCTTCCCCCTTGACATCTACGATACCAAGTAAATGCCCTGCCTTTAGTAGCAATTTCAAATACCCCGCAATCATCTAAAGTGTCCCCGAAACAAAGACTACGATGGCAATGAAAATTACCTCCCTTGACTTCATGAGGGCTAACTATCTCACTAAAATCACCAATAATTAACTAGGGATCATTCACAAGAGAAGCAATTTGTCTAAGGTGTTGCCAAAGCCCACTTCGAGTTGTAACTTGAGGACTCCCGTACACAGCACTTAGCACCCACACATTCCCATTGCAACTCATCTCAACAGATAAACACTGTTCCATACTGGAGAGAACACGATAGTGAAAGTTTTGAATATTAGAAAGACACCAAATGCCTCCTTTATGACCAATAACTTCCACAATACACAAAGGAGTATTAATTTGATTGTTCAAATGAAATAAATTCGAAAACTTCCAAGCTATATAACTCCATCGTTAAACGCAAAAATCTTGGTATTATATATTAATTAATCTTATCACGTGTCAATACAATAATTTGTTATAATCATATGAAAAATTATGATATTAATTACTTTCAAAAAATTATTTAATAAATACAAATTTTATACCATTGATATAATTAAACACATAATATAATTAAGCACGTAAATTTAGGTGCATATTTCTCACCTAATTCTATAATATGGGTATTGCAAATTTGATAGTAAGAAAGTCGCCAAAAAAAAATTTTGATACTAAGAAACAAATAAAGAATTGAACATTTTCAAATCACAAAAATATAATGATTAAGAAAATATTAGTTGTGAATATGAAGTTAGACATTACCTAAAATATAATCTATTTTGATTTGATGCAAACAAAATTCTTATTATCAAAATGGAATAAATTAAAATTCAACAATATAGCTATTACATATATTTGCTGACGAAGATTTTGCACCAGGAAAAAGATTGAGAAAAAAACTTTATTCAAAATTGATCAATGTTCAAGAGAATGACAGCAACAATTTAACTCATTAAACTATAAGCCCATCCCAAATATTAAAATTTAGAACAATACTTCTCTACACATTCTTAATCTCATAATGAAATATGAGACACCAATAAATATCAAAATAAGAAATTTTTAATAAAGAAGAATCCATCATCATTTTCTGTAAAGACACACTGCAAAAAATTTCAAAACGTTAGTAAACAAAATAATAACATGCATAAGAACTATTAATCAAAATTTAGCAAAATAGAGAGAAAAAAGTAATAAAGAAATTATGGAAAAATTATAGGATACCACGAAATAAATGGAAGAAAAAGAAGAACATTTGCATTTCATATATATAGAAGAAAATAAAAGAATAAACTAAACTAAATCGAACAATTTTCATTTAAAATACGTTAGAAACAAAAAATTTAAGAAATTTCGAATGTCGTACCTGAGAGAGAAGTATAAGCATGTCTGGACATATATAGAAGATGATAAGAAATAATTAAATTAAATTATTTCATATATTTTTTTTGTCTTATTTATCATATGAATGGCTAACCTAAAATAATATGCTGTAGTAAGAGGTACGCATACTGACAATAGAATAAAATTAGAATATGTAAAATTTGACAGAATAGAGATAAGAAACAAAAAATAGTAAAAAAATTACAAAAGTTGTATGCATACATGATAGAAGTAAATGAGTAAGAAATTCATTTGAATTCATATATATATATATGATAATAACATAATAAATTAAATAAAATCAATTATTTATGAAATAATTTGATATTTTCTCTAATTGATATGATTGGAATAATAAGCTACTAATTAGTATCATAATTTTGTCATAATTGATTTGTTTTGCAGTAAATATTGATTCGCACTTAATTAATATGAATACTTACAAAAAATAATTAACAGGATTGAAACGCAAAATGTCCTAGCACCATAATGCACCACGTCAGCATTCTTGGCGCCAGAAACAGTTGTGTTGTAGTATAATATATAATGATAATGATGATGATGCTCTTTTTATAAAAAGAGAGCACTAATAGTTTAAAGTATTTAGCATCATTACTTGACAAGTGTCAGGCAATGAAAACAGAAGAAACTAAAAATTTAAAATAATAATTTTGAATTTGGATATATAAATATTTTAAAATCGATAAATTAATTTAAATTAAATTAAAATGAAGTCTCGCGTAAAGCGAGAGCATTACCTTAGATGTTTATATAAGTACTTCAGTTGCTCAATCTATTATTTATAATTTTAGAATTGACAAGTGTCTAGCATAATTACTTAACAAGTGTCAGACAATGAATACAAGAGAAATTAAAAATTAAAAATTAAAATAATAAATTTTGAATTTTGATCGCAAAGCGAGAGCATTACTCTATATGTTTATATAAGTACTTTAGTTGCTCAATCTTTTATTTATGATTTTACCATTGACAAGTGTCTAGCATAATTACTTGACAAGTGTCAGACGATGAAAACAAGAGAAATTAAAAATTTAAAATAATAAAAATGAGAGCATTACCCTAGATGTTTATATAAGTACTTTAGTTGCTCAATCTATTATTCATAATTTTAACATTGACAAGTGTCTAGCATAATTACTTGACAAGTGTCAGACAATGAATACAAGAGAAATTAAAATTTTAAAATAATAAATTTTAAATTTTGATATATAAATATTTTAAAATCGATAAATTAATTTAAATTAAAATAAAATGGAGTCTCGCATAAAGCGAGGGCATTACCTTACATGTTTATATAAATACTTCAGTTGCTCAATCTATTATTTATAATTTTAACATTGACAAGTGTCTAGCATAATTACTTGAAAAGTGTCAGACAATGAATACAAGAGAAATTAAAAATTAAAAATAATAAATTTTGAATTTTAATCGGAAAGCGAGAGCATTACCCTAGATGTTTATATAAATACTTTAGTTGCTCAATCTTTTATTTATGATCTTAACATTGATACATGTCTAGCATAAGTACTTGACAAGTGTCAGACAATGAAAACAAGAGAAATTAAAAATTTAAAATAATAAAAACGAGAGCATTACGCTAGATGTTTATATAAATCATTTGGTTCTAAACTAAGGTTTTATGAAAATTCTTTATTGAACGTACGTTGATAATAATAATAATAACTATACAGATAAACTACATAGATAATACAATTCGAACATCGAACAGATTGAACCCGAATGACATTAATAAAAACAAATAATTAAACATATTGTTGGGGTGTTGGAAACTGTTGGCCACTAGTCTTCCTATCCACCGCTTCTTTATAAAATAAAGTTACTCCCTCCATTTCATTTTAATTGTTCAATTTCATCTTTTTCTTATTTCAAATTATTTGTCCATTTTATAATTTCAAGGTATAATTAATTAAATTTTTTCTACTATACCCTTTTAGAATTCCAATAATTAATTAAACAATCTTTTATGCAACTTTACTCTAGTCAATCAAATTAAAGTTCAATGCATTAATAATAAGAATATTGTTGTAATTTTAATATCATTTTTTAAACTTTTAATCTAATTTAATGATTATCTTAATTAGCGTGTTAGAGTAAAATTAGGTAATTAAAATGAAATGGTCAAGAGAAAAAGTTTTCATCGCTATCAGAGGCGAATATTAGTACGCTCCGGAGAAAATAAAGAGTGCGACGCTTCTTAAATTTTAAAGTATAAATTATAAATTTTAAACCCTAAATTCTAAACTCGTAGAGTATGAATCCTAAATTTTAAATTTTGATCTTAAATCTTAAATTCTAAATTTTAATAAACTCTAAAAAAACTATTGATATGAAATATAATAAATAAATAACTAAAATTTATTTAATTAAGAAAAAGCATAATACTCCCTACTTTATAAGGGGCTTTTAAGGACGAGCCTGAAAAAACATCATTTCTAAAGAAACAAAAATGCTCCTTTGGAAGACAAAAATTCGATTCCAGATGGGCGATAGAGAGAAGAGGGTTTGGAAAAACCTACCAAAATAGAAATGAACCACAAGGCCCTTAGTAAGGACAAAAGTCAAAATCTTCTATCGATCTAGAGGAAGTGTACTTGAAAGACTCGGCTTGCCTACTGGACGTGAGAGCGTCGGAATAAATAAAGAAAATGTTCTCTATTTCAATTAATTTTTGCCACCTACGCTAAAGTCACTGAATTATAAGTATTTATTATTTAACTAATAAATCAGTGCAAGAATTTTAATTTATACCAAAATATCAGAGAATTTTATTTTTTCAAGAGTGAGATGTGAATGGGAATGCAGTTTTTTTTTTTTTTTGACAGAGGGAATGCAATGTTAGTTCTTGTGAGAACTAGGGTGCTCACCTGCGCATCGCGCATGAATTTAGATGGTAATTAAACTAGTTAAAATATTTTTTTAACAACTTGCTGTTTGATGCTTGTATTTTCTTTTTACGAATAATAAACAAACTTGATTTCTGTATATGTCCAGTGAGGAAAAAAAATGAAATCCATGTAATCCAAAAAAAAAAAAACATTTCTTTATTAATGGACTCTTTGGATAATATTATGTTTTATAATTGGAAAAATATAGGTAACTAATAATTTTCAAACCAATAAATCAGCCAACAAAGAACAGAACATTCATAACCACTATTAATAGAACGTCCACAATGAAAGTCACAGAACATCCAAAACCTAAAGCAACTATCAGCCAATTTTAGAAACAGATCATCCGAAACCTAAAAACAGAACATTCGAAACCTAAAGAAATAGAACATTTAATTTAAATTGTTGGCTAATGTTGGCTGAATTTTTATTAGTTACCTAGCATTGCTCAATTCCGTTATTAATATAAGACTTTTATATTTAAAAGCCAATGATTTTTTTCATATTACTGTTTATGTATAAAAAAAAATAATAAGCTAATATAAAATTATAGATTATAAAAAACTTTCATTGCACAAAATAGCAACAAAAAAAGAAACTGTGTTCTTCCTCCCTCTGAATTGCACTGAAATTTTTCGTTTGATTAGATCATTGGAAACCAAAATATATTTCCTCTTATATACTTCATGCCCTAAGTACTTCTATTTCTATTTAATGTTATTTTCAAATTATTATAAAGCTACGACTATACGAAATTTAATTATGGATCATACGAAATCTTTATTGCAAAAACAAATGTAAAAATATATTAGATACCAAAAACATATATATAAAAAAATATATTATATTATCAATGATCGATATGATCCATCATTTGCACTATAGTTCAAAATATTTACCGGTATCTTTTCCTTAGCATAAAGACTTTGAAGAACCTTCCTTTTCAAGCAAAAAAGGAAATACCCTCCCGCCTGCCGTTTATATAAAAAGGAAGAAGAAAAAGCACACCAACTCCCAACAAAATGTATAGAATTTAGTCCTCTAAAAGAAATCCATTTAGTATTAAATTTTTGTATGATTTTTAATCTTTTGAAGATTAATATCTATGTATCTTAATCTTCAAAGGACTAAATTAATTAAGTGAATCTCTTAAGGACTACAACACCAAAACAAAAAATATTTAGAGATGAATTGTACATATTTCATCTCTTAAGTACTAATAAAATATTATGTGAAAATGTTTTAGAGATTAGAGCATAGTTTTACTCAATAGTTTATAACTAAAAGTGGAAATTAAAGGCAATAGACTATCCTAAATTTCCAAGGTACGCGATACAACATATACATAATCAGCAGCAGCTTTAATATCTTGATATTCTCCATAATAGCAAACTTATAAAAGTCCAGTTCTTCTAATGCTAAGCATGTCTCTTTTTTCAAAACTTTTTTATTTTAAAAAACAACCTTAAACTATTTAGGGAGCAAACTAAGGGGGAAACATAAATAGACCATAAAAAAGCATTTCCTCTTGTACTTTGTTTTCATATCTAGCCAGCATCTTGTACTGATTATAGAAGATCAATGACATGTAAACCTGAAAGCAAATAAACCAAGAAGCAATCACATTCTCAATTACAAAATTATAAGACAACAACTCACCAAGAGTTGTAACAACCATTTGCTGAACCCGAATTTAAAAATGGAAAACAATAACATGATGACAAGTTCTAGCAGATTAAAAGAAAACAATTAAATGCGTATCCACATGGAGAGGTTCAATGTGTTGATACCTCGAAAATTGGTGCCAAACTTAAATATTAGTCTTATGAAGGAATGACCTTTTGAAACAGAATCGATCCCCTCAATCTTTTCTAATTCTTTGATAAGAAATTCAACTTCAGGCCACTGTAAAAACTGAGCATGATATGATAATTAGCCATGTCAAACATAAAACCAACCAGAATATAAGGAGAAGCGTAGTTGCTTAACTGAGTTTGAGATTCATAAGGCACTATTTTTTAAAGTATTTAAAGTAACTTCTACTTTCTCAGATAAATATTCAAGATCATTACCTCTTCATCTGTTTGGGTTTCTTCCAATCTCCCGTCTTTGATGAGAGAAATCATCATAACAATGGACCAGAGACCAAACCAAGAGGAAACATAGTAGACCAAAGACGATCACAAAGACGGAGGAGAGAAAAGTGGTAATACAAAGGGTAGCTTTGGAGAAGAGAAGAGGAATATGAAAAGACCAGCCTCTTTCCCTCCACCGAGATCTATCGTACGTCATAAGACAATGAAGCTTCACCTTCAACAAAGCAGTAGTTGAAGCAAAGTTAAAATGCAAATCTGGAACCAAGAAGTGGAACATAGGGTAGAAATTGCTAGTATTCACCTCTGAAATCGCCGACACTCTGGAACCCGTCACTGCCGGAGATCGAAGTTGCCGTGTGAAGTTCATATTGGAGAGGGGCTAAGAGAAAGAGAACTAGAGGAGCAGCCGCTGAGACTTCAGAGGTTGAGAGCATCGGAGGAGTGCGCTAAGAAACTCACATGGTCTTTCTTTGTCGTCTTCTTCAACGACAATGGCTACAACAACAACATCTTCCTCTGTCGTCCCCGCCTTCTTCTTCTTCTCCCTGTTGGCAGCTTTGTGGGTTCTCCTCCTCTCTCTCTCTCTCTCTCACACTCACAAATCCCCCACCCCATTCCTCTCTCTTTCTGTTCTCCATTTCTTTGTGAGAGTCTAGTCTTTTCTTTTCATCTTCCTTTAATTCAACTGAAATTTCGTCCCAAATATTTGGATTCAAAATTCAAAATGTATTTTTTGTGTGAATGCCTATTCGATTCTTTTTTATCTTCTCTTCTAACCTTTTCAATCTTTTATATTGCGGAGCCGGTTCAAGATGTTTTCTTTTATTTATTCATTCGTTATCCTCCAATTAGGCACTAACACTTGTCAAATTGTGGGTAAACAACATTATTTCTCTCAAAGTTGGTATTGCCACTTGTCAAGCAACCATTCACTTGTTTTCATTATTATATTTTAATAGATAGATACAAGTGGTAAATGCAATTGCAGTGACATCTTGTCCTCGTTAGTCATTATTAGTACGTTATGCTAAGTTTTCATAGACTTGGAAGGAAAATGCATAGAGAATTAGAGATGAACCACAGTCACTTTCTAGTGGTTTGATTCACATATAAGGAATGGAACATCTTTTTCAAGAGAACAAAGAGACCAAATTAGTTTGATCAAGGAATTAAGGTGATAGAATCATTGCCTGTGAATCTAATTTTAATTTTATTGTATTTTCTCCGAACATTGTTTGTCCCCTTGTGCCCTCCTTGTCTGCCTTGCCTTGTTTTTCAAAGGGTGGCATATGAAAACCACAACTTCATGTACCAAAAACTTAGCAAATGTCAATAGCATATGAAAGAATAATCGTACCAACACATTAATTATCATTCATCAATAATCAATGATAGAGCTATAAAAACAAAAACCACAACTTCATGTAAAATTCTTTGAGGTTGACTTTTTTTACTAAGTCCAATAAAATGTTGCCAAAATGGTTAGTGTATTTTGAGCACACTCTTCTCTGATGATTTTGTGCTCTATTACAAACATTCTCTAGCTATTTTAATTGGTTTGCACTTTCATAATCTTTATCTTTTAAGGACATCATTTTCAATTTGGACGACGTCACTCTTAACGATCTGGAACTCAAATCAGTCATCAACTATTTAAAAATTTGGACACATATGCCCCTAAAATCGGTTTGTTTATCCTAAACCCTAACATCTAAACTAGTTTCGAGGGTCTATTAGTCCAAATGTTTAAATGGTACGATTGAGGTATTTTTTGTATTTTCGGATCGTTAAAGATGACATCTTCAAATTAAAAATTATCCGGGGCCAAATTGGGTGTTTACCCTTATTTTTTTCATGTTCATAAATTGAACCAATCTGTTTTGCTATCAAATTGAAGAGAGTAAGTTTAATGATATTTAAAGAATCAAATAAATCAAGAAAGCGTATATAATTTGTTTTATTATTGTTATTATCTGCATGGATCAAATAACTCCTGAAATTTTTACGAGAATAACAACACTATTATTCAGCAGAGAAACACAGACAGTAACATTCAAGACAAACAAGCTAAGAAAGTAAGAATAACAAAGAAACTAAAGTTTAAAAAACAAAAAAATACATATATAAGATCAGAGCTCTCCGCTTCCTCCTTCTACAACTCTCTTTATCAATTTCCTGAAACAAGCAACAAGAAGGAATTAAAATTCTCCCACATCAATATTTATGTATATTCACACGCTCCAAAGCAAGCACAAGCACAAAGTTCACTACAGGAACAACATAAAAAAAAATAAAAAATAAATGTCTTTATCAGTATTTGATTATTTGTTCCGAGAATAAAGTGTTCTTCTCTCATTAGAAAAGTTCTAATTGATTCTTAACTATCCAAGTAATTGGTCTAATAAGAGCTGCTTAGACTAGTTACTTAGATAGTTAGAAACTTATTAGAAATTCTTGAATCGTGGAGGGCACTTTTTTCTTCGGACAAATAATAAGGGACAGGACCAAAAAAAAAAAACTTTTACTCTAAGAATAAAAGCATTTATCTATGTATCTACCTACTGATCTTTTGCAATGGAGGACCGCTTCAAAGATTGAGTTCTCATGATGATGATGCAAATCAACAATAGGAGAAGCTTGCACTGAACTACTTCTCAAGCTTCCAAATTTCAAATCTGTTTTATCAATATCATCAAATCTTGTACTTATCCTTGATGATGAGCACCCTACTTTCTGCCCAAATTGCTTGTTGACATACCTAAAAAGATACACCAAAGTTCTCCATGTTGATCTTCTCCACTTTGCAAGGATCCCATGATGAGTTTCCAATTTTCCCGGAGAAGAAGGGCCAAGCTTTGTTTGAGTCGTTGAATCCGGGCCGTTGCGAGAAGAATCAAGCACTCTGTTACTCTCAAAGAATTTCTGATTCTCGAGAGAATCATAGTGTGGTTTGACCGCTTCGCCAACCGGCCTTAGAATGCCGTCGGCGAAGAGCTCGTCGGCATGGACAAGAACAACAGGGGAGTGAGTAATTGAAGGGTCAAAATTGAAGCTCTTGCATTCAGTTAGTAAATGATCAAGAGGGGATTTGTTTTGGAAGTTTGATGATAACCAACTGTATGAAAAACTTTCACTGGCTATTGCCAATGATGTTTCCATCTTGCAAGAGTGATGATGAGTAATAACTTTTATACTCTAATAAGGAGGAAAAACAAAAAAAGGTTTAGATTTAGATTCACTTGAGATGCTGCTTAATCTATTAAGATTAGGACATGTCTTTAGGATCAAATATTTATAAATTATAGACTTTCATGTCCAATTACATATGTCCTTTTAAATAACTATTTATGCGTTCAATATAAAATATAGTTATTTTTACTTTAGTGATGTTACGTAATTGAATATATATCTAAAATGTTTTACCAAAATTAGATTCTAAATTACTATCAAAAGAGTGTTTATAATGGGTTAATAGATTTTAGATACATTTGTATTTTGAGTTTTAAGAATTTTATGTGTCTATTTTAATTAAAAATATTAAAAGTCAACACCTTTAATAAAAAAGATTTATTAGTCTTGGCCCAAATATATATATTAGTCCCAAAAATTATGAACAAGATATATTAGTTTTCAACTAAAATTAATTACGTTTTAGTTTCTAATTTTTATTCTGGGTGATTTTGGTAAAATTTTTCGACTAAGTGTTCCTACTCTAAAAAAGTAGGAACCATCTTTTTGTGTTTGGTAACTCAAAAAGCCAATGAACTTTTGCTCCTAGCTTTTGAGAGTCGGGGTGCTTTTGAGAGCCCTTACCGAGTAGCTTTTCAGAATCAACTAGCTCTAGCTCCACAAAAGGTAAAATGACAAATTAACTTCAAATTTTAATAAAAAAAATAATTTTAACCAAACGCTATGTGTGGCTCCTGCTTATTGGGAGCCAATTATGAGATATTCTACTAAACGACTATACGATGACTCTTTGAGAGCTGCTTTTTGAGAGCCCAAAAAGCTCAGCCGCTTTTCGAGAGCTATATCATTACATAACCGGCCATCTGTAAGTCATATTAGTCTCAAAACACTTTATTTCGTCAAATTATAATGAAATTATCAAATATTTTAGGGACCAATCTGATTTTTGTCAGAAATTAAAGAATAATTAATTTCTATGGGGACCAATGCGTCTAATTTAAAAGTTTTTGTAAACCAAAATAGCTATATAATAAAAAAAAATGATAGTATAGTAGCTTAATTTTTATAGTGACAAAACATTGGTGACCACAAGAGGAAAGTTTTGCCTATTGTATGAGGCAAGTAGGGGACAAATGGAACAATATAAATGCTAAAATGTATTGACTTTAAGTAGTAAGATTAGTCTACTTTCTAATCTCTATAGTTAATGGTTTGTCTCTGCAAAACCAATGTGAGGAAAATAGGGAATAAAGGAAGACAAATCAAATATATATATCGTCCAGTAACATGTTTTGCTTGGTTACCTTTATTATTTTTTCATTATATTATTATTATTATTAGAAAAGTGTTCCATAACCATTAATTATATATATGAATAAATTTGGGTATCCATGCATTTTTACATCTATTATGTGTTTTCACAACTAATAGATCCACACGTCAAGCATAAAAATAATAAAATTTAGTACAGAAATTTTGAGCACATAAATATGAAGTCTAACATAGAAAATATAAGAGTTATTTTTATTGAGATGAATGCATGAATGCATGTACATGTAGTATTATCATATATATTATTAGAACAATGCTACGGAACCAACATTAGGGAGTTAATAGGGAGCCAATAATTAAGTTATCATCCAAAGTTTATATGAGTTATCATCCGTAACTCATATATCAACAATAAATTATCATCCAAAATTTATATAACTTATCATCCGTAATATATGTTGGCTCCATATTAATCATAATGTATTAGTTCTGTAGTCTTTTTCATATTATCAATGTTGGTTGGGTTTCTCTCTTAGGTGAGGCCCAAGCCCAACTTATTTTAGGGTGTCACACACACTCACTCACTTGCCACACATCAGATTTTGAGGGTTTTGAACAATAGAGGTAGCCACCATTGAGAGAAGAAAGAAGAGAGTTCATTTTCGGATTTTTGTGACAGCAGCAACTTCAAGCTGCGTTTTCTTACTCATTTACCGTTGGATCGGCTTGAAATTTGGACAGTATGTTCGCCACAGCTGGTTCTTCATTTTGAACGGTGGAGATTTTGATTGGAGCTCTGTGGAGGGAGAAATTGACCACGAACAGCAGCCCCTATTTTGGGTATTTTGCATCTTCTTCCTTCTCATTTTGTAACCATTGTTGTTTGGTACTTTGGCTGGTTGTATGCATGGGTTGTGCCATATTTTGTGACTCTCTTGTACCTCATATTTGATTATAGTGGAGCTATTTCATTGGTCTGGACGATCCGTGATTTTTACTTCTCACATCTAGGAGGTTTTTCAAGCTAAAAATTCTTGTGTGTGCTTGTTGTTGATTTGGTTGATTTATTTGCCTTGATTTCTGCTGCCATAGGGTGTTATTGTTACTTGAATATTGTTCTAGTATTGGATATTTGTGCCGCTTCCACTGCGTGGCTCTATCATATTGGCATCAGAGCTCTTTGGTTATTTTTCTGGGCTTGTGATCTTGTGAACAATGGAAGTCAATTATGATTTGTGGAAGTCTAAAATGGAAGATTTGCTTTATGTCAAGAATTTTCATGAACCAGTTTTTGCTAACGAGAAGCCTGATGAGAAGTCTGATGATGATTGGACTTTGTTGCATAGACAAGTCTGTGGTTATATTAGGCAGTGTGTTGATGATAATTTGTTGAACCATATTATTGGAGAGACGCATGCTCGGACCCTTTGGATTAAGCTTGAACAGTTGTATGCTCGGAAAACTGGAAATAACAAGATGTTTTTGATCAAGCAGTTGTTGGCTTTGAAGTTTGCAGATGGGACTTCGATGACAGATCACTTGAATACTTTCCAAGGAATTATGAATCAGTTGTCTTCCATGGGTATCAAGTTTGATGAAGAGGTTCAAGGGTTATTACTTCTTGGTTCCTTACCAGATTCTTGGGAAGTTCTCAGAATTTCATTGTCTAATTCTGCTCCTAATGGTGTCATATCTATGGATCTTGCCAAGAGCAGTGTTTTGAATAAAGAAATGAGAAGAAAGTCGCAAGGTGCATCATCTACATCTTCATATGTTTTGGTTTCTGAATCTAGGGGGAGGAATAAAAGTCGTGGTCCTAAAGCAGGTAGAGATCAAAGCAGAAGCAAGTCTCGTGGGAAGTTTAAGAAATCTTGAGTGTCATCATTGTGGTCTAAAAGGACACGTGAAGAAGTTTTGTTGGCAGTTGAAAAAAGAGAAAGCAAAGGCAAATAAAGGCAAGAGCACAAGTAAAGATGATGATAGTGATGAAGATAAGGTAAATGTAACTCATGATGATTTTCTTCTTGTTGAGGAGTTTGAATCCGTTAACCTTGTTGATAATAGCACTAGTTGGGTGATTGATAGTGGTGCTTCTATTCACGTCACATCTAGGAGGGATTTGTTTACTTCTTATACTCCTGGTGATTTTGGTGATGTGAAAATGGCTCATGAAGGTGTTGCAAAGTATGCTGGTGTTGGGCAGGTTTGTTTAGAAACCTCCAACGGTACCAAGTTGCTTTTAAGGCATGTGAAGCATGTTCCGGATATTCGGTTGAACTTACTTTCTGTTGGTAAGTTGGCGGATGAAGACTATGATAGCTCGTTCTCTCGGAAGAGTTGGAAGCTCACCAAGGGTTCCATGATTGTTGCTAGAGGTACACGACACTCTACTCTTTATTTAACTCAAGCAAAAGTTGTGAAAGATGTTGTTAATGCTGCTGAGTTTGTTGATGGAACTGGTTTATGGCA
>JASCZI010151227.1:26559-49875 GCA_036250425.1 Stylosanthes scabra
TATTAAAGACTGCAACCTAATCTTCTTACCTAATATTCTTCATTAAAAGAAGTTCTAAGCATGTATAGCGTAGGTGTTGAGAGTGTTATCAAGAATTGGAGTTTGTAATCTAACAAAATTGTTATTATTACTACAAATTACATATAATAGTTCAGTGATACAAATGAACATAATTTTGCTATTAAAACTAATATCAGTGAAAGAATATAATAAAATAACATTGATATCAGTGAAAGGAATTGAAAGAATCTAACCTTGTGTTGAGTAAAAGAGTAAGAACTTCCACTCAAATTCAAAATTGATATCAATGAATCAAGTCAAATTGATATCAATGAATCAAGTCATGTGGTCTCTCTTAACAGTACCTGAACCATATATATTTGAAGTCAGTACCAGAACTAGAACAGAATTTGCAGGATTTGATATCATAAACCCTAACAATACACACTTCAACATTTCTCTCATCAAAACCTAGTAAATACAAAAGTGAGCAGAATTTGCAGGGGCTTTTAGATCTAAGAGAAAAATCAATTAAACGATGAGAATCGATTGAATTGAATAGGAAAATGAAAAAGGAACTCACCAATTCACGGACGATGCCTTTGTAGATAACGACGGGAATGGCGATGCTGAAGATTCCGATGATAGCTAAGTTGCGGCAGGTACAGCGAAAATTAAACTCAATGTTCTTGTTCTTGTCCAACGGAAGATGCCGAAGAATGCGAACGCGCAGATGCGTCAACTCCTCTTCTCTTCTCTCCTTATCTCAATCGGATTTGTGGTAGATGTCGTTGATCTGAGTGCACGAGTATGGAAGGCTGCCGGCGGCGATGGCGATGCTTACGGCGGCGGTGGTCAGCGACAGAGGGGAGCTCTCGGTGAATTGGTGTTGGAGAGCGATGTTTCTTCGATGGGAGAAGGTGCCTCTGGAGTTTGGACTTTAGTTTTTCTCTTTCTCTCAATGAGAATGTGTTTAGCGTAAATATTAAAAAAAATATAACAAAAGTTTTAGCAGTAATAAAATAATTGCCGTTGTTAATAAGAGAAATCATAATTAAAATTAAAAATAAATAGTAATTTAGTGGCAATAGGAATAATTGCCATTGTAAAATATTGTATTACTAGTAAATATGCAATTGCCACCAAAAATTGACATAACACAATATACAACGGCCATAGTCTTATTGCCATTGAAAGTTTGCCACTAAACATCATTTTTCTTGTAATGTTCAGATTTGCATGCTGTCCATCATACCATATATAATGGGGAAAAATTACAATGTTGATAACTATTTAAGTGTCTCTAAATATAGTAGATATATTCATTCATTTATTACTTTTATCGAGTAATTTTATAAAGATGAAAAAAATATCTTTTCAAATAGATTTAGCTTTTTAAGTCATATTTAAAAAAAAATTGCAACACTTAAAAAAAATAATTTTTTTATAACATACTAAAATTTATCCATTTAATTTATTATCCAACAATCAAGATAAAAAATCTTTATATAAAGACAATTTTAAAATCTTTATTGTAATATTCATCGTTGTTGTTGTTTTATTATTATTATTATTATTATTGTTATTATTATTATTATTATGTTTTCATGCATACTTTCCGTTTTAAAACATTTTTGATATACTTACTTTTGTTTTTTTCCGCAAAAGTCAAAATTCATGACAATGCCTAAATATTTGGTGCTTAATTTTTTTTTAAAGAAAATAATATTTTCTATGAAAGAAAAGATAGACAAGTTAGGTAAATAAACCATAGATACCATAGAATTGACCTAACTTCAAATATGAAGAGCAGAAGGAATTGTAAATAGAAGAAATACACCAGCAAAAATAACAAATACTAAAGACTTTGTTTGTTAACGGCACAAAGAATTTTGTATATGCTGAAAAGAATTATGTTTGTTCAACAAGCTAAGGTTAATAAAAAATTGAATTTCAATGGTAATAATAAGACACGCATCATGATACAAGTATTTTTTGTTGTGAGTGTCCGAAGCAAGTATTCACATTTTCGAGTGTCGTGTTTTGGTTAATGGTAATATGAGTGATAACATACAAAAGAGGAATATATATATACTTGATATGAAGAAATGAGACTAAAAATTTGGTGTTGTGCATGATTGTTCTCTCTTTATTTTCAATAAGACTAAAGTTTTTTGTTTCAGTTATGAATTAATTTATGTGTACCATTATACATTTATATATATTTTTTGTCTTTTTTTTTTTATTTTGATTTCTGTATTGAGGTACATTATTTCTGTACTATACGTAACTATTTTTATGCTATCATACGTTGTATTCATATGTTTTGTGAATTTTTTATTTATATTTTTCGTGTTATAAATAAAATATATAAAGATGGACAGAAATATATGTAACATTATCGTTAAGTTATTTAATTATTCATTATCTTATGCTGAAATGTATGTAAAGTCCATTTGTATTTTTATTTTAAATTACTGTAGACAATATCATTTTAACAAAAAGTATTAATATATTAATGGGTAAAATATATATTTTTTTTATATGATGTATTTCAAAATTTTCAATGATACTTCTAATGTTTGATTTTATTCAATTTTCTTCACAATGTTTTAAATCCATTTCAATTATACCTTACCGTTAATTTTTTGTTAGTCAACAGTTATTTAGTCAAAATTTTTATTTTCAATTTTATCCTTAATAAAAAATAAACCCTAATATTTAATACTTGGATTTTTTTAAAAATGAATAAAAAAAATTTCAAATTTATCAAAATAGTCACGCGCCCAAAACAATTTTCCATTTTAGGCATTTATTAATCATTCCAGGACTGCAGAGCCCAGAAATGACTAAAATTATTTTTTCTTCGAATTCCGGAATTGCAAAGCCCAGAAATAAAACAAATTCTGGAAATCCCTATTTCTTCACATATTTACGTAGGTTTTATCACTGGTTATACGTTTATCCTTAATCTTGTATAGCATGATAAAAGACTTAGCAGTAAGGGTTGTTTATGTATTCCAAGAGTATTGTACTCCTAATTAATAAATAGTATTAGGAATAGTGATTATTTTTGGTTATTCTAATAGAATAGTAAACTTTTATATAAATAGCTAATAACACAAATACAATGGGCGATATTTATTTAATAGGATATTATTATTAATAGTTTTAGCTTGAGTACATTTACTGTGATATTTTAGCATGAATACTTTTACTATGTATCTGCTTTGGGTATATATACTCCTGGATAAACTAAATAGTAAATTAATCATTTTCACTTTATCAAAATACACAAACTTCTTCTTTCTTTTCAATTTCGTTTCTCTCTTTCTGTTCTTCAAGAAGCAAATGTGTCTCTTCTTATTTCTCTTACTTTTTCTTTCTAATTTTATTAGAGCACATAGAGCACACACAAATTATCTCTCTAAGCTTACTTTCAACGAAGCTAAGCAACCCTTATTGCTTGCCCTTTATCATGCTCTACAAGATTAGGGGTAAGCATATAACCAGTGATAAAACCTGCGTGATTCTCAAGCAGCTTTGCAGTTCGTCGGAGAAAAAACAATTTTGGCCATTTCCAGGCTCCGCAGTCTCAGAATCGGAAATGGTGTTTAGCCAATTTCAGGCTCTGCAGTACAGGAATAAGTAATGGGTGTCTAAAATGGGAAATTACTGTGGACGTGCCTATTTTGGTAAATTTAGAATTTTTTTATTTATTTCAAAAAAATCCTTTAATACCTAATCACTATTTATTATTTTTTATTTAGTTGATTTATTTAGATATTTTTTATTTATATTCTGGATCAAATTTATCAAAATATTTATTATTGTAAGTTAAGTTTAACCAAATAATCTTTTAAAGTAAAATTCAAGACAGCAATTTATATTTTATTTTGGAGATAAAAATACTATAACAAAAGAGTAAATATATATATTTATATATAATTTTTTTTCAAAATATTTGTAGATTGTTCTCCCTTTCCATCACCTAGGTTCGTCTTCATACACATAATGGAGAGTGAAGGAGCAATGCAAGAAAACGAGAGAGGAAAGGGTGTGGCCACAATCCTAGCAATTGGTACTGCAAATCCACCCAATGTCATTGTCCAAGATGATTATCCTGATTTTTATTTTAGGTCAACCAAAAGCAATGACATGCTTCACCTTAAACAAAAGTTTAAGCGCTTATGTAAGTCGACTATATTTTATACATGAAGTTGATAGATTAAAATTATTAAATAAAAACTTAATTGAATATGTTAAATTAGGTAATGATTTTTAACAATTAATTTTATACGAAATCCGCCGCATGGATCTCCACATTTTTACCTTGCCAAAATCTTACATGTCTATGCTTAAGTAGCTTCCATCCTCGCCAAATAGGCCACTGTGAAGGGATTTAAAATTTTGGGTAAACCATAATATTGTTCTTAAAATTTTTAAATGCAGAAAAATATGATTGTTAATTTTTTTAATAACAAAATTTTCTTTCAATTATTCTAAAACATTTTTGTCACGTGATTAACATGATAAAAATATTCTCAATTATTCTAGTTGTTAGACACTTTTATTACATTTTTGAATAATTGAAAACATTTTTATTCTTAATATAATGAAATTGGAGATTATTTTTTTGTCGAATTTTAAAAACTTTAGATACAATACAGTGATTTACTCTAAAATTTGATTAATTGTTTCACATGTTAAAAACATTTATTAATTAATAAAAAGCTTTGGCTCCTACCATATTTCATCGTGTTTTTAGCTGTTGGTTTTTATTGATTTTAATTATAAAATTAATATATGATTAAGATCAACAGTTAAAAGCGGTGGAATACCAGTATGCCGTGGTTTTCACGACATATCGGATAATCTTCCAATAATTTAACCTATATATGATGTTTAATTAACATCTATAAATTATAATTACATATGACAGGTAAAAGCTCAATGATTGAGAAAAGACACTTTTTATGCAATGAAGATTTATTTATGGAGAATCCAAACATTAATACCTATGGAAGCAGCATTGGAGGCCATAAACCAATGGGGTCAACCATTATTAGAAATCACACACCTCATATTTTATACAACTTCATGCTTTGGAAACATGCCTGGTCCAGATTACCACCTTACCAATCTTCTTGGCCTCAAACCAACCGTTAATAGGCACATGATCTTTAGTAACGGTTGCCAGGCCGGCGGGACCGTCCTCCGTGTCGCGAAGGACATCATAGAGAACAATGCTGAGTCACGTGTGCTTGTGGTGTGGGTAGAATCCATGGTTGCTTCATTTCATGGCCCTAATGAAAATCGAATGGATATTCTTGTAGGACAATCCCTATTTGGAGAGACGGTGCAGCTGCGTTAATTATTGGGACACATCCTAAACCATTTATTGAGCATCCATTATTTGAACTTGTCTTAGCCTCACAAACAACTATACCTAACACTCAAAGTTCAATCCATGGAAGTGTTCAAGAAATGGGTTTGGTTTATCATTTAGGGAAAGAGATTCCCATTGTTATATCCGAAAACATTGAAAAGTGTTTGATAAATGCATTTGGTTTGATTGGTGTTGATAGAGACACTATTGATTGGAATTCCTTGTTCTATGCTATTCATCCGGGTGGAAAATCTATCCTAAATAGAATTGAAGAGAAGCTTGGATTGGAGAAAGAGAAATTAAGAGCAAGTAGGAGGGTGTTAAGCCAATATGGGAATATGTGGAGCCTGAGTGTGATTTTTGTTTTGGATGAAATAAGAAAGTGGTCTAAGATCGAAGGGAAGAACACAAGTGGTGAGGGAATAGAATGGGGAGTGTTAGTAGGGTTTGGTCCAGGTATATCTATGGAGGTCATTGTTCTAAGAAGTATTTATTTTTAATAGTTAGTTGTTACTTGTTAGTTAAATTTGACTTTCATATATTCATTGTTAAATATGGAAGACTTCTTAGAAAAAATAAATAATAAAAGAAAAAAATAATCAAAGTATTGTATACTCGGGCGTACTTAATATTTAGAAATTTTAATATTTATTTTTATTTTTATTTTTTTCTTCAAATTATTTAAATTCTTTACGCTGCAACAAATCTGACAGATAACAACGGTTTTGACAAACTGCCACAAAATATAAATATTGAAGAAATATGGCGGAAATTGAAGTAGAAATCGCCGCAAAAATGGATGAGTGTAGCGGTAATTAATGTAGGAACCGCCGCGAAACAGATAAATGGCAGGAATATCACGGCGATTGAAGTCAAAATTGCCGCAAAATATATTTTTATTTATTTAACGTATTGTTAACATAGATTCCAATTTTCGCATTATATATTTTTAAACTTTTTTCAAAATGATAAAAATTAGACTTTTTGAGTTGTTTTTTCCAGTTATGCCGGATAAAAATTGTTGCAAAATATGTTTTGTAAAATATATTAAACAGACGTAAGTTAATATATAAAATTATAATAAAATAAAATTTAAATAATAAAAAAATATTTCATGTAATTAAAATTTAACTTTTATGAATATAAAATATTTTTCATACATAATAGATAAAATATAAATCTCAATTTAATAAAAATAAAAAGGAGAGAGCAACATCAAAGTGCCACAATCCTAACATTTGGTACTGCAAAATCCACCAAATCTCATTCTCCAAGATGATTATCCTAACATGGCTTCACCTTAAAAAAAAGTTTCAGCCATTATGCAAGTCGTTTGTATTATATTCATTAACGATAATGCTAGGTAATTAATAAAAATTCAGTCAACATCAACCAGCAACTTAAATTGAATGTTCTATTTTTTTAGGTTTCAGATGTTCTATTTTAGGTGATTAAAAACTTAATAAAAAGTTATAGATGTTCCACTAACTTTTATTATGGACGTTCTATAAACAATGATTATGGATGTTCTATTTTTGTTGGCTCATTTGTTTGTTAGAAAAATATTGTTGCCTATAATTTTTCATTCATTAAATATAAAGGATAAACTCTATCCCAACCACCACTATCCACTGTAATCTCCTCCATCTTTAGCCACAAGCTCTGACTACCCTTCCAACCATCTTATTCTCCTGCCGTAGCATACACAGCTACACCTGTAATGCCCCCTCCTTCACCATAACCTTCGTCCCCATCGTATCGTCGTGTTCGTTGTGCTCTTCAACCTTGGTCCGGAGTCGACTCTCTCTTCGATCCATTCTATTTCGGGATTGCTATGCCTTGTTTTCGTGTCCCATACACTATCGAGTTTCGCCGCCGGAGGTACCGGTTGCCCTAGACAGTTGCGCCCTCGCCATTTGCCTCTACCTTGCCTGTTGCGTTGTCGCTCTTTTTGTCTCCGCCTTGTGGGTGCCGCTCGTTGCCTTTTTTCGTTTGTAGGCGCCACCGCTTGTCTTCCTCTCTGATCACTACAACACAACAGCCCTATACCGACGGCCAGGTCGTCTGTAAAAATATCAAGGTCGTCGGTAATATTAAGCATTAATTTCACTTGAAAGAGGCACTATGTACCAACGGCTTAGCTGTCGGTAATGTTAGTACTAATTTTGCGTCAATCGGCACCACGACGGCTTAATATTACCGACGGTTGAGTTGTTGGTAATTACCGACGGCCACGCCTTCGTGAAATTAAGAAAGTTTTCTAATTTGACCGACGGCCTTGCCGTCGGTTGGTCATCGGTAATAATCCCAAAAAATTCAAATTTCTTGCGTTGCCTAATATTACAGACGTCCTAGCCGTCGGTAAAATGAATAAATAAAACACAGCGTTATGTCCTCGTCGGTTATATTATTACAAACGGCCTAGTCGTCGGTAATAATAAAAGCCCCTTCAAGTTCGCGACGTCCCTTCCCTCCCACTCATTTCACAGAACCCTTTTCTCTCCTCCCATTCTCTCTCACCACCACCCCCAACCCACATTCTCTCTCATTTTCTCCCTCCTCGGAGCTCCGTTCGCAGTTTCGTCGCCACCATTGTGCTCGTGATAAGTTTCTCTTCGATTTAATCGGTTTAGTTTGCTCAATGTTGCAATGTTTTTGAATTTCAGTGATAAAGGGTCACTATTGCCGCTGTCACTGCTATTGTGGAGGGTGGGGATTGTCCGTTGTTGTGTAGTTTTTGACGTTGCCCATTTTTGCCCTACACTAATTAGGTTGGTTACCTATTTGATTTAGTTAGCATTGGACACATATAAATTTGAAATTTGATTAAATAATTTAATTAGCATAAATAAATAAATAGAAATTTGATTGTATGTTTAGGATAGAGACTTGAACAATTAGGATAGAATTATAGAATGAGAGAGGAGAATGAATTTGTGCAGGGGCGTAGAGATCCTTCTGGTTTGTTTGCTGTGGAGATTGCGTGTGTTTGCTCTGTATTTGGTGTGGGGAATAAGGTGGATAGAACAACTAGGTTTAATCAACGTAATTACCTATTGTATGTTGATTGTTTATGCAATTTTTTTTGAAACCTTAAATTCGTTGGGATGTCCTAATTAAGGGGGAAACTCTGTCCAAAATGTTTAAAAAAATTAGAATAAAATAAGAAGACATTAATTTAAGTGGCTTAAAAATTTTGCAAATGTAGGAAAAGCCATACCACATAATTATGGAGCGATCTCGTTCGTGGATGTATGATAGGGTTTATTCAAATAGAGGGGGCTTAAATCGTCATTCATAACCGGATTGGACCAGTTCTTGGCTTACTGTATGAGCCTTGACGACTATGTTGGGTTTGGAAAGGTTAGGTGCCCATGTACCAAGTGCAAGTGTACAAAATATAAAAATATTGATGACGTAAGGGTGGATTTATTGAGGAATGGTTTTATGCCGAATTATAAAACATGGGTACAACATGGGGAAGGAAATTTGGATGACCTAACTAGGTACGGACTTGGCGGATACAATACAACTAATGAGGATCCGACAATGAATAGTTGGAATGATAACGTAGTTAGGTATGAATCAATGGTTGCGAATAATTCCCCCAATTTGAAACGTTAGATGAAAATGATGAAGAAGAGCAACATGATCCGAATCCCGATGCACAAAGGTTTTACACGCTACTAGAGTCAACGAGGAAGCCTCTTTGGGAATGTTCGGTTTTTTCTCAACTCTCAATTACGACTAGAATGCTAGTCATTAAATCTGAAAATAATTATTCACAGCATGCATTTGAACAAGTGTCAGGGCTGGTTAGAGAGGTGGCCACCGATGCTAGCGGAATCCCTAAGAACTATTACAAAGCAAAAAAACTTACTTCTCAACTGGGTTTGAAAGCGATTAAAATTGATTGTTGTGTCAACAGTTGTATGTTGTATTACAAGGATGATGAGTAGTTAAGCGAGTGTAATTCCTAATAAATTCACCAATAACATTCCTTTCCAAAGAATTCACTATTTGCCACTAATTCCTAGGCTTCAACGGTTGTATGCTTCAATGAGCTCAGCTCCTCACATGTGGTTGCATTACGGAAACCATCGAACTGATGATGTGATGACGCACCCTTCTCATGTATACCTTAATATGTATACCTTTAGTAAAACTGTAACGTTATTCATTATGTAGCTCCTTATTTATCTTCATTAAGTTTGTTGTATAAACGCTATTGTTAATAGACGTTAGAGCTGGGATGAACACCCTCACAGAGTGAGGTGTTTGCGAGAACCCACACACGGAAAGATGATCGGTTGTGGATGGACAAGCGATCAGAGGACGTTAATGTAAGTCTTAAGCTTCATAAGTATTCATTCATATGCTTTATTTTTACAGTGTCGTACGTAATAATCATAATTTCTTTCAGGATGCCTTCATAGCAGAGTTAAAAAGGCTGCAGGAAGAGCGTCAGGCCATCATTGAGGTAGGAGGTCCAGAGCCCCCCGATCGACAAGGACGAGGTGTGGACATGGATTGCGGGCGACCGCAAGAGGGGGAGGATTTATGGCATGGGTGTGGTTCTCTCCCATAAATACCCACACATGTTTGTGTAACGTCCCAAATTCTAATCTGCAGTACTAGAAACCGAGAGTTACCTTTCAGTGGCCTTTGAGACCCTAGGTTACTAAAGATATGAATATATATACACATACATAATATGAGCATGTCGCGTTAAAAGTAATCCGTATATCAATCAAACCACATCTTCAAGTATATCTAGCACAAACATATACATAAGGGAATCAAATACCATATAATATGTATAAGACTACTAGGGATTAAAGTTCATACACCCAAAATATAAAAGCAAGTACTAATACATGTACATATGTCTTACAGACCTTCTCTACAAGATACTAAACCTTGAGCCCTGGCTCATCCTGATAGCCCCTAAACTGGCACTCAGGCTTTCTAGCAAAATACCTAACCCTCAAAAGTACTATAAAGTGAGGGAAAGACTTTATCTACTATACATACAACACAAAATAAAGGTGTAGAGATATTTATAGCGGAAGAAATGATGGAATCAGTGAGGGAAGATGAACGACTGGCATGTGAGCACTGCGATCTGACTCTCCTTGTCGACATCTTCTGTAAGACGATATCCTTCGCGGGGGAAATAACTAAGGGGTGAGAACCTAAAGTCCTTAGTAAGGTACGTGCTATGGGAGACTCTTTCTAAGGGAAACACCCTAGGACATCCATCTAAGTTTTGGTCAGGAAGTTATGACTTAATCTGCTTTCCTTGGCTCCCTATTTCATTTACTTCTTAACATCTAACGTGATCGATTATCTTTAGCTATAACGGTCGTTGATACGGTCACACATGAGTCACTACCACAGTTATAATTACAGCAAACAATTATAGCTACATAACAGTGAAGAGAAACAAAACAAACACAGAAAACACATAACACAACAAACAAACAAGTATAGCACAAACAAGCACATAGCAAAGAAGAATCACAGAGAATAATTCTGTAAACAAGGTATGATGCATGTCTAGCCCTAAGCAATCCATGAACTCATGCGTCGGTTGACTACCCGCAACCCGACGTTACTTGGAACAAGTCCGAATATGATTTTCCACTTACATCAGTCAGTATACGTGTCCGCACGGATGAAACCGCATCAGTTTATTGGACAAAGAATATATATAAAAGGGGCATAAAAGGCAGTATACAATACAAGTGGGAAATAGTATCCGCGCGGCCAAAGCCGTGTTAGTCTAATGGATACATATACTATGAGCGTCCCCATAATATTTCACAAAATCATGGTGTAATGATATCATCATAAAGCAATGCATGGCATCAGAAGAAGTATAAACAATTTATTTATTATGCATAACACCATTTGGAAAAATATAAGCAGAACCAGCCATCAAAGCTTCATATCATATAGCAACCATTGGCAATATAATAATATCACATCGTCAATCACTTCAATAATACAATGCATAAGCCATAGCTTTAAAAGAGACATGATCATTAACTTCATTATACAATTATCATAAAACATTATTCGTCAAGAGAGTTTTGGAAATTTAACTATTCAAGTTCAGCAATCATATCTAAAGTATCTGAGGGTCTCCTATAACTTTACTTATGACTATGAAGATTCTAACTTAGTCATTTCAGTCATAATCCTATCTGAGTCACGGTTTTAAAGGTCTAATTACGCCTCATTAATTTCTAAGCCAGTCACTATACTTAAACAAATATTCATAACATGTTTTGACGTCAACTAAGATTAAAAGTCCATCTAAATCTTTAGAACTTAGCCTAAGGGTTCTGAGGATCAATCAAGTCGGTGATTAAATCGGTTAAACCGAAAACCGGTTCAACTATGTACTTAATATTATGAAACAAGGTTTTACTTAAGAAGACTGAACCGATGTCTCGGTTGTACCACAATCAACTACTTAGAAGTTCACAAGACAATTCTGGAATCGATATAATTCTCAGAATGCAACTCTAAGTCTCATTCAACTATATTACCTTTACTTTATCTCCTAGATACCCATTCGGTTCTTACTTAGTACTTCTATTGGTTCTTAACGTGGTAATTACTCTAAACAGACCTAATCGTAACTTATAACTTTAAGGTATTTAACTTAGTCATTTCCCTTTAGCTGAACACTCACTAACTTAGAATTGGGAAGATAAACCAAGCCGGGGACCCGGTTCGATTCGGCAGTAACTTACTGAGTTGTCACTCAGCTAAACCGTACCTTAGCTTTAGTTCTAAATTATCTTCAAAACTTAGTTCAATTGGTTAAGCCGAAGATTTGGGTTAACCGCAAGTAAAATAGTTTAATAAACCGTTATCGATTTCTCGGTCGGCTTATCTTTGGAAATTCTGCTCCGCCTTCTAATTTAAGGCCTAGATGGATATCATTCTGACTTACTAAGTTTATCATCCCGGCCTAAGGGATTTAGTTTACTATAGTGTTCTTTGGTCTAGCCAAGTTCCGGCCTAATCGCTAACTTTGGGTTTTGATCTCGCTAACTTAGTTAAATTTGATTAAGTTAACTTTTCGGGTAAATATACTTTGGCCACAACATTCCCTAGTAATTAACCCTAGGCCCAACACTTTAACATATGAAGAAATTTACCCTAAATAATAACTAATTATATTTTAGACCCAAGGCACTAAACTTATTAAAATTGTACATTGGCCCCAAATCCCAAATTTGGGAACCCTAACCCTAATTCTCATGGCCAATTCGGCCATCACCTTCAACATCACCAAAAATCAAGTCTCCAAGTAACTAAATATGAAATTAAGCTTATCTAAACATAATTAACATTTTTACAAAATCAATTTCAACATAAACATCAAGAATAAAAAAGTCACAATTCAAGAACATAAATTCTAATTTCCTAACCCTTACCTTAATTGAAGTTGCCAAGCTTTTAATACCACTTATAAGATCTCAAGAACACCATAGGATCAACAAGAACACATCTTGGTCACCACATAGGGAGCCATGACCGAAATGATGATGAAGAGGCAAGGTAAGGTTTTGCTTCGAGCTATGAACAAAGGGCTTGAGTTTTGGAACCTTGGAAGTGTGTATAACTTGAATCCCAAACCAAAAATTCAAGAAGTGAATTTATGATTCATGGCCATGGTGGCCGAAATTAAAGAGAGAGGGAGATGAAGATTTAGAGCTCAAATCACAAAATAAATGGTACCATTGGAAAGAACACGAAAAATGGAGTGGGTTTACTAGTTTAGAATTTTGATTTGAGCCTTGGATTTCTTCAAGCTTCAAGGTTTGTGTTTATGTCCATGGGAGTTTTTGGTAAGCTTTTTGATGAAGATGATGAATAGTAAAGGGAAGAGAGAGAGAGAGAACCCAAATTATGAGGGAGAGAGAGAAAAAGAGGTTACTTGGAAACCAAGTAACTCAAAACGGTGCACGGGACGTAAAGTTGTCTCAAATCGGGTATTATTTGATCACTTGCTTTTACTTTTCTTGCTCAAATATCTTAGACTCAGTGTACATGACACTGAGACTAGTGGATTCCTGGACTAAGATTCCCTAGGAAGCTGGCCCGGCTCCGAAAAGCGACTCGGGATTTGTTTCAGGGCGAATCCCTAATCTGGGCGACCTTCCGTCGTCCGTTTTTAACAGAGTTTTATTTTTCTGTAAGGTTACTATTCCGTCATCAAACATGTTAGTACATGAGCTGGCTTCCAGGTTTGGGCCGGCCTTGAGGTTGTCGGGGCGAAGTTGGGCCGAATCAGCTGTATTCGAGATTTCGCAACTTAACCCTGGTTCAACTCTGGTTCACTTGGGTGAATCGGTTCAATGGGTTAACCAACCAATGGTTCACTTGGTCAACCGGTCAACTAGTCTTGACTAGTCAATGCCGGTCAACGATGGTAAAAGGTGGTCAACGTTTTTTTTTAGCTTTGGCTCGTCACAAGAAGTCAAACGGCTATACACGGATTTCGCGAATTCGAACCACAAAAAATTTTGTGGGCCAATCTATAGGCAATTACGGAGAAAATACTAAATAAATAGGAAAACTACTGTTACTAATAGAAAACTACTGTTAGTAACGAGCAGGGTGTTACAGTTTGCAGATCCTGACGACGACGACACTGCTAGTGGTCCACCCAACCTTAGAGAGCATGTTACCTTGCTCAATAGGGAGATTTCACAGCAGGCGGACAATGCATGATCAGATGGTAGCTGCTGTGGAGGTCGTCTGTGCGGAAAAGGTTCAGACCTTGGAGTCCATCGTGCAGATGCAGTCGCAGGAGGTCTCCGAGTTGAGGAAGGCTTACTCCGACATGTACAGCTTCCTGACGTAGATGGGGAGTAGCGGATCTTCCGCAGTGGCGATGCCAGACATGCCTCCCCCACTGCCACCACCGCCTCCTGCTAGATCCTAGAGTCCCCCACTGCAGCCTGACCAGGGCACCGGCTCCCCCCAGCCCAAGGATGACCCCGACTATGTCTGAGACTTTTATTTTATTGTTTATTTGTATTTTTATTTTAGAATAATTGTGATATTACTTTTTTGTGTGTATTTTCTTTTACTTCATACTTATGTTGAATTATTGAATTTTTTTAGTTATTGAAGATACTTTATTTTATATCCATGTTCGAGTAGATTAACGTAAAATAGGTTAATATGGATAATTAAATAAAAAACAAAATAAATTAGGTTTCATACGACGCCAATTTTACCAAGGGCTTAGCCGTCTATAATATTAGTAAAAAAAAATTTTTGATTGGCTTAGCCGTCGGTAATATAAAGATAATAAAATTTGGTCAATAGATTATTATCGACGGGTTAGCCGTCGGTATAATTAAATTAATTTTTAAAAAATAACGGGAGTATTACCGACGGTGCAGCCGTCGGTAATTATTCCCAACGGAATTGTTACCCACGCCATTTTACCGACGGCTAGGATTCGCGTTTGTTGTAGTGGATATCTTCCCATTCAGATTTGCCCCAGCGTTCGCGTCAGCCACTCTTGGCCCCGTGACTTCCTTCTAGAAAGAGGCCATATCCCGTCCCTGGATCTCTGTTTTCTCCCTTGCCTCTGCCTATTCCTCGTCGGGTGCGTCGCTGCTCTACCTGTCTTCCCCCTTGCCTCTATTTCTGCTCAAACTGACCACAGTTTTTGCGCCACCCTCAGCGCTGTTCTCGATCGGTTACCTCTTTCCGCTTCTCCCTTTAATATCTGACCTGATTTTAGTTCTAAATGGTTGAGTTATTGCTTGATCTGATTTTTCTGATGAATTATCTTATTCATGTTGAGGTTGAGCCTCTTTTGGTGCTGTGATGTTTACTTCTAAATTGTCGAATTTGTGTTGCTGATTTTAGAGGTGTCGATTGTTCATTTATTGTTTGATCTGATTTTATTGATAAATTATCGTTTGTGTTTGTGGTGAGACTGATCCTGTTTTGGTGCTGTGATATTTAGTTCTAAATGGTTGAATTTGTGTTGTTGATTCTAGAGGTGTCGATTGTTGAGTTATTGTTTGATCTGATTTTCCCGACGAATTGTCGTTTGTGTTTGTGTTGAGACTGAGCCTCTTTTGGTGCTGTTTGTAATGAGGCAGAGCCTCTTTTGTTGTTATTTTATAAGGCGGAGCTTTTTCTTTGATTAGTTAATGTGGATAGTTATTTAACTTGGAAGCTGAGCTTCCTTCTTTGCTTTTTGTATTCAGGCTGATCGCTTTCTTTTGCTGTTTGTGTTGAGGCGGAGCCTCTTTTGGTACTGATTTAGTGTTGTGTTAATTTTAATTTGATGTGGTGAGCTATTTTAATTGGAAGCTGAGCTTTCTTCCTTTTATTTTGTCCGTTTCTGAGTTGCTTTTTGGTTGCTGTATGTGTTAAGGCGGACCTCTTTTTAAAGATGTTTGTGAATGATAAACTTCTATATGCTTTATTTTGATGGCGTTAATTGTTTGGTTGAAGCTGAGCTTTTCTGGTTTTTGTGTGGAGGTTGAGCCTTCTTTTTATTACTATTTATGTTGAGGCGGAGCCTCTTAGTGTGTTGGGTGTTAAGATAAATTTTGCAGATAATGAATGATACAAGGCGATGTGTAAGGCAATGTGTAAAAAGAACAAAACATGTGCAAAACTTCAGTGCTGGAGATGTATTTTATTGTATTTTGTTAATGTTGTTGTAACTAAAACTTCCTTGAATCCTTGATGGCAATGCCAAAGGATATTTGAGAAGGTTTCAACCTTCTTCCCAATTGGGTCGAGAGTCTCGAACTATCTAAAAAATATATATAAAGGATAAATTATTAATCTCTATAATTTTATCAAATTTATAATTAACTTTTTATATTTTTTCCTTTAATTGAATCTATATACTATTTTAAAATTTATAACTAGGTTTATATATATTAGCATTAAAAGTTAAAAAGAATATTTATAAAGTGTGCATTTTTATTATTATTCTTGTATCCTACACTTTAAGTCAGATTTATATTTAATTGAACATATTTTTTTTTTTTCAGAATTTTCATTTATATTCTTTTAAAATATTCATAACTTAACATAAATTCAAGTTACATTTTTTTTTAGAAAGTTTGAAATATAAAAAGAAGAGGAAAAATGTTATTTTTCCGAAAGGGAGGATTCAAATTTAGAGATTGGAAATATTTTGTTAATGCTAATGTTTATAGAAACATAATAAATTTGTAATTGCTTAACGTGTATTTCTTTCCAGTAAAAACAATGTATCAGACGTACTTTAATATTTATGAACTTTGGTGTTTATTTTTGTTAGCTCCAAACTTTTTTATGTGTATATTTTTTCTATCTAAAATGAATGTCTGAATAATATTAAGATGAAATTCAGTGTTGTATATTGATTGTTGAATAATCAATATCTCAGTATTCATATGATTACAATTGAAGTAAGAGATGATTGTTATTACTCTGTCAATAACTTGTATATACTTGTGGTGTCTCCGGTATTTATTTTAATTAAGAGTAAACATTATTTAGTTTAGGTGATATTTTTAATTTTAGTATTTGACTACTAAATATATACCATGTTATCAATAAATGGTCAATTTGTTTTTAAAATTCCAACATTTATATTTTTATATTTTCACCACAGATATTAATTTGATATAAAAATATATTATATATTATCTACACTATCATTTTTAATTAATTATGAAAATACTAATTAAAATGCACTTTTGAATAATTTTATAAAAGAATTCAAGTACCTATTTTTTTTAATATTTTGCCAAAATAAGTTTTTGGATTAGTTTTAAAAGGACTAAAATATTCTTTTAGATTTAAAATTGTTTAATTGTACTAGAAGTTAAAATTTAACTTTGTTTTTAAGAAGACTAAAATATCTATTTAGCATTAATTTGGAAAAAGATAAAAGTGTATGGTTGGATGTCATTAAGTTGTAAGAAAGGAATTTTTAATAAAAATCATTTAAAAGTTAGTTGAAACAATATAGCCTTTTGCATTTATATCTATCTAACTAACTTTATTATTACTAGAGTAAAGCTACGTATATTAGGTTAAGATTGGTTAGTTCATGTATACTCTCATACATAGACACAAATATATAGACATTAAAGACATAGACACAGACTATTTGTATATATGAATTGTGTTTGATAAAATATTGAACAAGACATAATAAATTTATAAGATGTTCATATTATCCTTGCGTATCATCGTCCGTGACCAGTCCCCGGGGCCGTCGTCTCCAAGCTCGCAGCCATCTCAGCCTTCCATGTCCTTGTAGGTTTGTTCTCCCTCTCTGTGTTGTCTTCGTTCCCTCGCTATTGCTGTTTCTAAAATTTAGGGTTTTAAAACAGCTCCGTCTCCAAGCTCGTGTCCTTCCTCTGTCTCGCTGTAATCATTTTCAATTAGGTTTCCCAATTGATTTCAGTTTCAGCTTGGGTTTTGATTTGGTTTGATTTCAGTTTCAGTTTCACTTAATTAGTTTTATGCTAACCCCAATATGATTTTTTATTTGCTATTTGTGTTTTTTTTCATTCAATCTTGCTATTTTTATTTCATGCATTTTATGTTATCCTTTTGTGAGTTTGCAAACTTTAAAGCTAGCCCCAATAAGTGTTTACATCTTTGGTTGTTTCTTTTGTTTCTTTTGTCATTTTAGATATCCCAACTTCCCACTAAATCAGCTAAGATCTTCACTTTCTTACAGGCAAGGATTTTAAGCCTAGAGGTAAAAAGTGTCGATCATGGAGAAGATTAGTTTCGAGAGGCTAAATAGGTAGGTCTTGATCAAAGCTACTTGCATCTTATTTGTTGTTTAATTGGCCAATTCATTAAGTTCAATTGTTCCATATCTTCGATGTCATATCTGTATTTCACAGTTGACATTGATGGTTATCCAATAATCCGGATAAGATTATCATTATCATGTTGACTATTTAAAAAGTGGTATACTTTTTCTTGTTGAAGTTGTGTTTATATTCATCATTAATATTATCCATATTGTTTTCCAGCTTCCCATTTCTTTCCTTTTTTCTTTTCATGATCGTCATGTAGTACGTGTATAATAAGATTTATAATTTATCTTTACTATGTCCAAATTTTTTATATAGATGAAAAAATTTAACAAAGTAGATTTATATTGTACTTTATTTATCTATTTATTTTGGTGCCAATTTTTTGAAGCGAGTATTATTTATGTTGTTGCAATGCATTCAATAGGACCTCTACTTACGAAGTATACCAAGAGAAAAAAAATTAGGTGGTTATGTTTTATGGCAAGTTCTCTATGATGATGACAAATGGTCACTTTCTTGTGCTGCAGGTAAAGAAACTAACACTGAAAATTAAGGTAATTTGATCCCCTTCTTTTTCCTAAATAATTACTTACTCTTAAGTTTATTCTTCTCGAAGCTTTTTCCCCTCTTTTTTCATTAGTTTATTCCATCATTTGCATAACATTAAGATTATATAAATAGCAGCAGAAGCAAGTAACTTGCATAGGAAATAGGAAATATGTACAGTAGTTTTTGTGTTTTCTTAAAAAAACATCACTATTATAATTAGAGAAATCCAAAGACAAAGCTAGAGTTTTAACTATCAAAACTAGTTTGACTATTAAGAGTCTTTATCTTTTTGAAATAATACAATCTTTTATTATTCGCACGACATATGAGCCACTGATTTCCCATGTTAATACTTGGTGTGGAGTAGCCCTACCTTTCTTGTGTGTTGTTTCCTTCTCGTTTATTCTGTTTGCTTTTGGCCATTGATTTTATGTGTTATATGGAGCTTGGTGAAGTTCAACGAGGTTATAAGTGTGGTGCTTGTGTTTGAATTCTCAATGAGGTGGACGGAATCGCCTATGTGCAAGTTGAGCTTGGAATCCAGGCATGTTTTAGGACTCGTTAAAGTAAAAGATAATCTAGCATGATAAACTAGGCTAGTTGAAACTAGGATGAGTCTTAAATTGAATAAAAATTAAATGAGACTAAGAAACTAGTGAAATAAAGGCTAGGAATATGAAATGAATTGGATGATGTACGAGGAATGATGCTTGATGTTGAATGATTGCAATTGATTGCTAATGAATGATTGGAAATGCTTGGAATATGAATGTTGTATGCTTATTTATGAGATGTCGAATATGTTTTTTATAAAAATGATTTAAGAACACGTTGAAATGCCTATACATGAGATGAGTAATTTGATGTAATGAGTTTTAAAAATGTATGTTTTAAAGGATGAGAAAGTGTTTGGAGTGTTGTGGAAATTTATCAAAAGCTTTAGAAATGTTTTGGACATGAAAATGTATATTTTCATGTTTTGACCAAAAATGATTTTTAGGCGAACTTCGGTGAGCTATAATTTGATTTCTATATTGTGAAAATGATTGAAAAGCATATGGTTTTAAATCTTATTTAAAGATCTTTCAAATGGCTTTGAATGAACGAATTTAGAGTTTTGAGGAAAAAGTTATGATGTTTTGAACTTGGTTGAAAATTCTAAAAATGTTGTCAAGTCTATATTTTTCCAGAGTTGGCTCAGAGTTGACTCTCCTTCCTCCAGAGTTGACTCAAAAGTGTCCAGAGGCCATAAAAATGTGATTTCAAAGTTTTCGAATTAACTCTAAGTGTCTAGAGTCGACTCATTTCAACCCAGTAACCATTTTTAAGAGTTTTAAAGCTCAAGAATCGACTTTCACACCTCCAGAGTCGATTCAAAGTGACACAGGAGCACAATAAAATGTCTTTAAGGATGCAGAGTCAACTCTAGGTGTGTAAGAGTCGATTCACTTTCAAACAGAGTTGAAAATAAGGTTTCAACGTTGCAAGGAGTCGACTCGGATATATTCGAATCAACTCTGTTTTTAAATGAGTTTTAAACATGCCATGGGAATCGACTCGGACTGGACCAGAGTCGATTCGCATGAGTTCAGATTACGAAAATTGTGTCTCAAAGCCTCACAGAGTCGGTTCTTCCTTTTCAGAGTCGATTCTATGAGTAACATACCTTGTTTCAAATGAATTCAAAGATCAAGAAGAGCTTTCCACACCTCCTTTAATGAATTACATCTCATGTATAGTGTTATGCCTCGAGGATAACATTTTAAATGTATTGAATAACGAAAACCTCGGGTATTTATTGAGTTCTGGGGTAAGATGCAAGGGGTCTTGTCTCGCTTGCTCCCGAATTTATGACGAAGTTCCTTTGAGTTTCTAGAGAGATGGGAGGAGTTGGCTTGTGACTACTTTGCTCTGTTTTCCTCCCGGAAATATAGGTTCGATGCCAGAGAGATGGGAGGAGGTGGTAATGTACCTCTTTGCTCTGTTTTCCTCCTAGGCTTACCTTCAGTGGAATGGTTCATTGGTTAGCCACCGGACCAGATTAGGTTGGCCTTGTAACCAATCTAGTGAGTTCATTGGCCGTAGGGACAGGTATGCATCATATGCATTTGTGTGACATTGTTTGGTGTGAATTGCTTGGTAGTTGTAGATGTTAATTGTTACTTGCCTTGAGATGAATGTTTGTGTGTTTGCGGATCCTGAGTACTCTAAAGTGAAGTTAAGATCTGGATGAAAGAGATAGGAAATCTAAAGGCTAAAGAAGGAATAGGACATTATTAGCAAGACTTGAAAGGGATGAAAGATAATAATGGAAGAACCAAAGTAGAACCACAGAGAGAGAGCTTTATGTTACGTTTCGTGAGGATAAAAATGAGAAAACCCGAGTGACGAGTAGGATTACCTCGTGTGATCCTGTTAGCTTATCTTATATAGTTTCGGTGCTTTTATTGTACTGAAAATTCAGTGGTTTAGGATTCTCACCCCGTATTGTTCATATGTTTTTCAGATGCAGGTTTATATTCTGAAAGGCAGGCGAAGCAGCGGATGTAATTCAGGGTCCTAGAGTCTCTCTGTTGTGTTGTATTCCGTCGTTACATGTGTATGGAGAAATAGAAAATGTATGTAAGTAAAGTAAGTGATTATGTACTAAGTACGTTGTACCTAAAGTCTAAGCTTCACAGGCTAATAGTTTAAGTCAATGAATCATTTGTAAACCTTTATATTATGTATAAAAAAAAGTTTTTGTAGTATATGGTGAATGGCTCTATTTTATTATGAAATTACAGAATGTTAGTCGATTTTAAAAGGTCCATAATTATGTATATAAAGAAGGTAAGATCATAATATCTTAATATTGGTTAATTATGTCCGCGGCATGTTTAATCATTACAAGAGTATTACACTATAAATGCATTTAGTTTGGTTGGTGTGGATAGAGACACTATTCATTGATGGAATTCCTTGTTCTATGCTATTCATCCGGGAGGAAAATCTATTCTAAATAGGATTGAAGAGAAGCTTGGATTCGAGAAAGATATATTAAGAGCAAGTTGGACGGTGTTGAGCCAATATGGGAATATGTGGAGTGCATGAAATGAGAAAGTGTTCTAAGATTGAAGGAAAGAGCACAAGTGGTGAGGGAAAAGAACGAGGAATGTTGATAGGGTTTGATCCAAGTTTATCTTTGGAGGTTGTTGTTCTACGAAGTATTTGTTTTTAATTAATATATTTATTATTTAAATTTAACTTTTATATAATTAAGTATGGAAGACTTCTTGGTAAAAATAAATAAATAAAAAATTAATCAAAGTATATTTTTATCTTGCGAATTTTGATCTTTACTCTTTTTTTTTTTACTGATGTTTACTTTAATTTGTTTGTTTTAAACTCTTTGTAATTTTTTTATCTAAAAGGAATGTTTCAATATTAAGATTAATTTCGATGAGTTTCAAATCCAAAACTTTCAAAGAGGAAATAATGCTATATGAATTACCGTTTATTAGCATCTCAATATTCATATTACACAATTGAAATAAAAGACGATTGCTATAATTCGTATATACTTTTTTTTTGTGTTTCTGTAGCTTGTATATACTTGTGGTGTCTTCCGTATTTATTTTAGTATTTTTATTTTGACTAATTAAATTATTTATTTATATGTTAAATAAAAAATTATTTCGTTGTCAAATATTCAAAAAAATAATGCTACAGAACTAATATTAGGGAGCCAATAATTAAGTTATCATCCAAAATTTATATGAGTTGTCAAATATTGGCACTCTAGTCTTTTTCAATAAAAAATAGCACCGAAATAAATTTTTATTTGACATCGAAATAGTCTTTTATTTAACATAGAATAAATAACTTTGTTGGACTTGGTTGGGCAAAATAAGTGTACACCTAAAATTATTGTTATTTTAATTAAGAGTAAACATTATTTAGTTTATTAGGTGATGTTATTTTACTTTTAGCATTTGACTACTAAATATATATCATATTGTTAATAAATGGTCAATTTCTTTTTAAGAATTTCAAATTTTATATTTTTATATTTTCACCACAAATATTAATTTGATTATTTAAAAATATATTATATATTATCTTAACAAAAATGTTTTTTAATTAATTATCAAAAGAATAAAATACACTTTTGAATAATTTTATTAAAAGAATTGAAGTAACTTTTTTAGTATTTTGGAAAAATAATTTTTTGGATTAGTTTTAAAAGGACTAAAATATCCTTTTAGATTTAAAATTGCTTCATTGTACTAGAAATTAAAAATTGATTTTGATTTTAAGAAGACTAAAATATCTTTAGCATTAATTTAAAAACATATTAAAGTGTATGGTTGGATGTCATTAATTTGTAAGACTTTTTAATAATTTTTTTAAAAAAATTAATGTGTTTGAAAATGTTTTAAGTAAAAATGAAAGAAGTTAATAAAATAATTTTAAATCAACCCGTATATTTTTATTGATTCATGTAAAATAAAAAACTCTAGTATACTATCAATATATATATATATATATATATATATATATATA
>JASCZI010151227.1:50007-78047 GCA_036250425.1 Stylosanthes scabra
TCCTTCAACCCTAAATTTAACGCGGAAGTTTGGTTTAGAATTCTACAAGGATATGACAGGATATAAGTTTACTCCAAAAAAAATTCCACCATCAAAATGCTAAGGTGATATGAGCCAAATTAAACAGAAAAATAATTTTTTTATGCTAATATTTACATTTTTTTATGTTAAAAATAGTGTGTATAGAAGTATACTCTGATACATATAGCATTACCATTTTACTAATTATTAGGAGATATCCGTATTTTTATGGATCGATAGTTTTTTTTCTCATAATTTTGGATTTTAATTAATCAACTAGTTTATTTTCCGTGCAAGCCTAAATTTAAATTATAAAAATTATTTCATATTATTATTAGTTATATATAAAATAATTAAATTAGTATATAATTTATTAGTAGGAATGAATGATAATGGATATTAAGAAGATATGTATCTTTTTTTGTCTTCTTTCTTCATTTATAAAATGTTTTTGTTATTATTCTGTATGTTTTTATCATTAGTCTTTATTTAATATTACCGCCAAAATGAGTCGAACCTGTCGAATAAGTCCCGTTTAACTGTCCAAAATAGACGGTCTTTTCTATAAAAAATTATGCTCGTTAATAGGGATGACAATGTGGCAGGTCAGAGTGGGTAATCAAGTACTCATACCCATCCAGAACTTTTATATATTGCCTTATTATTCGCTCTATTATCCACGAGTATCTAAATTTTTACCTCATAACCAAATCCACATGTATATATACTTGACCCATACTCAAAGACACGAGTATGTAGACGAAAATAAAAATAATTAATAATATTTAAAACATAATTAATTATGATCGAGAAACGAAGAAGGTTAATTATAGCATTAAAACTTTTTAAATTACTATAACAACCATAAAATTATAAATAAAATTATAAAAAAAAATTAAATTATATTTATTAATTAACATATGGGCTGGGCGAGGTAGGTAATGGGACGGGTCAACCATTGCTTATATCCAAATATAACTAATTAACAAGTATCACCCAAACTTGGTCATATCCATTCAGCTGTTAGAAAAACACGCTCCATTCAGGGCAGGGCAGTCCAGGTTGGGTTGGCTTGGCTCTGAATTGGCCAAATTACCATTCCTTTCCCCATTAAAAATGTGGGCTAAACGGACTGATCCCAATTAACCCATGAAAATCAGGTTATGCTGGCCCGTTTATTTTTTTCAAAAAATATTCAATGGTATTTCTTATATTTTTTTAAATTCGATCTGAAAACTTAATTTACCCACTAAAGAGTTTTGTTTTTTAAAGATTTTTTCTAACAAAATGGCATTCGGCAAAAATTTTTAGTTTTTGAATTAAAAATTGAATCTTTTATTTTTTTTAATATAACCAATTAATTAAATGGATCAACCCTTTTAATTCATTGGGCTGGTCATAAATAGGTCATACTAAAAAATTTTGGGCCGTGAACAAATTGGTGTTAAACAGACCAACCCGCTCGTTTAAGAGGACAGCCCTACTTTTAATTATCCTAAAGAAAAATATGGATATTTATTTAGAAAATAAAAATATAACATAATCTAATATATAAAATAGTGTTATACAATATAATTTAATATAATCTAATATACATTTTTTTCAATCGTTTGTGGTTACTCAACCAACTGGGAAGAAGTGTTTATGATCACCACGATTTAAACCTGAGACCCCTTTGATATTGCCATCAAAGAACCAAAGTTATCTACGTAGAGATCAAGTTTACATCGAAACATATGAACTCAAAATAATACACCCCAAACATCCTCGTGAAATCAAATAATACACCCCAACAGAAGCCAAATACACGGTACTAGTAATTAATTACATACAAATCAGCCAATATAATGGGAGTTACGCAGCATCATGGCATTAGAGTTGCTATTTCCCTGAGGTCACCTGCTACTTATGTCTTTACGTTCCTGCCCATCCTTCGCTTTACTCCTCATCCATTGTCTCGTCCCATATTATCCAATAACTTGTCCTATTCTTTGTTTTTTTCTTCTCAATGTTTTCTCATCTCAAACTCCTTTTGATTTCTATACTCCACCTGCACTTCTTTGAATTCCTATCTTATGCGCATTGCTTTGTTTTTTATAAATTCCTGATCCCAACTTGTGACACTCTCTTCATTGCACTAGCCCACTACTGCTCTATCATCTATACATATTTTGACTTCCTCTTCTTTTACATTTACCTCTTCCAACAGAAATTGGATTCCAATCAAAATCCTTTCTACCATTACCTCCATCACAGATCTCATATTTATTATATCACTCATATAGCAAGTTAGTCTTCCATTCTTATCAATCAAATAACATCCTATATTATAAGTTCCTATGTTTTCTTTAGGTTTAACACACAACCACCACCCATGCATATCTAAATTGTCACTATGATTATTACTTGCCTTTTTCGCCTTCTTCTTGCCTAGCACATACGACCATTCCTCCACTATTTTTTTTATCTGTTCCCAAGCCCCTGAAATCTGCATTTTCTTCTTTTCAAATATTTTCACATTTCTACATCTCCAAACTATCCACAAGATGGCAAAGAACAACATCGTTCATTTCTTTCTCTTAATACTCATAAAAAAAAACACACTCCAATATATACTCTAACTCCTTTACAATCTGTATTTCTCTCTCGAAGAACTCTCTACGTGACGTGGCCCCGAGACCGATTTTAAAAAAGCATTATTTCGTTGCAGATAGCTCCGAACCAGATTAAGGGAACCTTGTCAAATTTAGTTGAAGATGTATCACAAGGTGCAACCAGTTAAAAATTCGTAGTAGTAGACTCGGGTCGTTCTCCCTAGGAATTGAAAGCTGAGGTTTGCTTTTGGTTGAGAAAAGAGTTTGAGGTTGCAATGGTTGTTTTGAGGACAGAGAGCAGATCAGAGAAACAAAAGATGATTGCAAAAAGAATTAAAGAGTGCTCGGCCGTGGATTGAAGTACTGTGCGTCCCTATGGTCGCTACCAATCCAAGTTTGGATGGATGTCACTTAAAGGAAATTAGCAACTCTATCAAATAGTCGAGTGGTGGGGTTAGCCCCTATACGAAGATCCTAAGTATACTCAATAACGTAAAACCAAGGTATTCGTTGGACTCGAATAACCCATCAAATCCATGTCGTTAAGGCTTTCCCGTTATTGGCAAGGACGTAGTGTTAACGGCCTCGGAACTAACCTTGCTTCTCCCATCCGTTGCCTTTAGGGACCAGTAGCTAAGGTCATCCACACACTTCAACCCATGGTCAAGACACAAGGTCACTACTCACTACTAATAGTAATCATAATGGCAGAAATAGAACAGGTAGTATAACAGCAAGACATTATAGCAAAATAGTAGAAAATAAACAAACAGAATAATGGTACTTAATATTAACATAAATGAAACGGGCAGAATAACAGTATAACAGTTAAACAGAAAAGCGGTAAAATGTTTGGCCGGTGTGGCTTACAAAAGGAAATCCTAAAGAAACTAAACTAAAAGAAAATTGGTGTATGAGGGTTCTCCCAAAATATTGTGGTATTCCTCTATTTATAGGCGCTGTCAAGGCTTGGGTGCGTACGCACTGCTTGGCTTATGCGTACGCATCAACTCCGATATTTGTGCTGCCCAAGTTTGATGGGTGTGTACGCATCATTCCTTCAATGCGTACGCATAGGTGTCAGAGTTGGCGTCCAAGCTTTTCTTCGTGATTCTTTCGTTCCTCGTGCCTTTTTTAGCCACTTTTGTTCCGATCTTAGCCTATTCTAACCTGAAACGCTTGAACAAACAAATCAAGGTATCGAGCGGAACAGGAAATGGGTGAATTCATAGCAGAAATTTGGCTAAAATAGCATGTGTTTATAGTTCAGGTTAAAAGGAACGATTATTCATTAACTCACTTGTTTCACAAGTATTTAAGTAAGTAGAGGTTGATAAATTGCTAGTTTAAAGTACAAAATAATCCATCAAAAATGAATTTATCACTACGCCATTAGAGATTCCAAACCCAATTTGATCCCATCCACACGCCGCACTCATCAACATAACATTGTTGTTGACTAGAAATGGTGTAAAGCCTCGGGAATCTATCATGCAAGGCTTTATCCCCCACCCAAACGTCTAACCAAAAGCCATCCACACGCCACACTCATCAACATAACATTGTTGTTGACTAGAAATGGTGTAAAGCCTCGGGAATCTATCATGCAAGACTTTATCCCCCACCCAAACGTCTAACCAAAATCTAATTACTCTTCCCATTCACTATGCACACTCTCCATCCGTCTCGATACAACTCCTTGTATTTTTTATTCCCATTGATGACTTTAATAATGTCCATTCAAGGTTCATTACATTTTGTGGAGATGTGATCCCAACTGGTGTATTCAGCTCGGTATCATAACATGAACCTACAACTTTATGCACGTACCTTAAACGAAAATAAAAATAAAATAATTTTCAATATAAAAAAAACATAATTATTAATAAATTCATATTTATGAAAATTTAGCGAGTTTTCAAACGATAAATTGATTATCTAAAAGATATATAAATAGATTATGTATATGGTCTTCAAAATGAGTCGAACTTGTCTAGCCAACCTAAACAGTCATTAACATGCATGCTTTTCCAAAAAGATTAGGCTCATTAAAAATGCGATCTAAACGGATGAGTCCAATTAATCTGGAAAAAAATGTCCAGTTAAATAGGACATCTTGCGGGCTAAACTTTCTAGCCCATTTAATTTGGTTTAAAATCTTTTCCCAAAAAATATTAACATAGTGGAGTCTAAAATTTAACCATATTTAAGGGTTTTTTTTCTAAAAAATGTCATTTTCTGCAAATTTTTATTTTTAGAGTCTAAAATTAGAGTTTAATTTTTTTGGAAAAAAATATGCTAACCCGTTTAACCCGCCGGGTTGGCTATGAATGATCCAGGTTAAAAAATTGTATCCCGTAAATAAAGCAGATTTAACACAGCAAACCTAAATTTAATGGGTTGCGTTAACCCGTTTGATCGATAACCTTAATTATGTGCTTTAAATTAAATTACTACACAATATAATATTATTAGCATATTCCGGTAAAAAAGCATATAAATAGTTTTAAGAAAACAAAAATGTCATTTTAAATTCTCATTAATAAATAATATTAATGATGTAAAATATTGAAATGATATTTCTAATTAAATTGAAATATAATATTATTAGAATAAAAAGTTGCTACATTTGATATTAACGAGTGATTTTAATTTATTTATTGATTTGATTAATTGATGTTATGATATTTATGTTGATTAGCTAATTGATTTCATTTAATGATTTTAGAAAATAAATTTGGAAACACTCTCAGGAGCATGTCATGTCAGCGCTTTGTCATTAAGTGTATAAACCCGAATTGGCTGGCCTGACAAGTTCCGCCCATTTTGACGATCATATATATAATCCATTTATGCATTTTAAGATAATCAATTCATTTGATTTTTATCTTATGAAAACTTGCTAAATTTCCATAAATTCATATATATTGAGAACTATGTTGTTTTATTATATTGAAAATTGTTTTTGTTTTATTTTCACTTAACGCGTGTGTATATTTAATATGGAGTTGTGATAGAGTGACCTAAAACTTAAGTCTAATTATAGGCCTAATACCTAAAAGGGTAAATAATTCAATCATAAATGTTGTTTTTGAAAAATATTAAAAATGTAAAAAATATAAAAGTTTCTCTAAGTAGAATTAGGTTTATAATTAGGCTTAAATTTTAGACATCCTAATCATTTTTTTTTAATATGTGAGTTTAATTATATTAAACTATATTTGAATTGTATAACACTATATTAAAAGTTATTGAATTATGTTATATTTTTACCTTTTAAATGTAATACACACGGATATTATTCAGTATCCATCTTTTTGTCGGGACAAATAAATAGCATGGATGTCAAACGCCAGTCTGACCCATTTAAGCTTGTCTGCTTAAGCCCACGGACTGATTTGTTTAATCTTATTTGGCTCACAGTCTAAAATTTTCAGCATTGCCTATTTCTGGCCACCTAATGGATTAAAAGGGTGGCCAATTTAATTATTTATTTTTAAAAATAAAAAAATGAATTTTTAACTGCAAAAATAAAATTTTGGACAAAAGATACAATTTTCTTAGAAAAACCATGAAAAATAAAACTCTTTAATGGGTAAATTGAGCTTTCGAGTTGAATTTAAAAAAAATATATGAAATAGTATTGATTATTTTCTTTAAAAGATAAAAAAAAAATTATTTTGGGATCTCTATTCTCGCCTTTTAGACAAACTCCTTCGGTCTTGTATAACTCAACTCAGGTCTAATATCAGAGTAATAAGTAAAAATATCTCAAACTAAGGCGTTTATTATTTTTAAACTGGTGGCCTTTATTCAAACTAGGGTAAGGCGCGGGGTGTTATATAATTTAAATAATTGTCAAATATGAATATCATTATCAAAAGTTCATTTAAAATAAAGAAAAATTAATTAAGAAACGAAATAAAAGGTTATTTTTAATCACAATGGTAAAAAAAAAAATTATATCTCAAAATGACCAAAATAAAAATAGCTAGTTTCACCCGTTATTATCAAACTAAAATAAAACTTACTCTCTGAATTCCATTGAATGTAATTTATAGTATACGATAATAATCAAATGAATTACTTTTTCAATACAAAAATTAGGCAAAAAATAATTTTGCAGCCAACCAAACAAAGCTGCCTACTAGAGTGCAGTGTAATAAGGATGAAGAGCATGAAGAGAAATGTAATCTACAGTTAGAAATGATTGGAGCATTGTAGTGCATATAAAATAGATGCACACAATATAAAAGAGAGTACACACACATTGAGTTGACATGTGATAAAGCAACTTTATTTTTTCATCTGAGCAGATAAAATAGATGCCCCCATTTTTTTTAGCTTTTTAAACCCTGTTATCCTAATTTTTCATATTGAGAAAATTGTTTCACCATTTTCTTTTTTTTTCTTCAACAAATTCTCTTTTCGAGTTTTTGGATACATTTAATTTGTTAATTTTTTTTTTACTTTTTAGTGTGTTTTATAAAGTTTTAACATTACATATAAAAGTATTAAAAATAAGAAAATCTCTTTTTTTCAGATTTTTTTAACTTAAAATAAAGATATTTAAATAAACAAATAAATAAATACTATTTTTATGTTCTTTGCATAAAAGTATTCTATACAAACAACCAATTATGTATTATATTATCACATCAATAAAAGTAAGTAAAGACTTCTTTGAACGAACTTCTATGAAAAATATTTTTTCGATTAATTTTCTTGAAAATCTTTTATGAAATTAAAAATGATTTTATATTTAAATGTCTTGTTAAAAAATTTCTTTTATCTATCAATCATATTTGGTGATGAGATATAAAATTATTTTTTAGTTTATTTATTATGTTAAAATATTTTTTAATATAAAAATATTTAAAAAATAAGATTACAAAAATTTGTGTCGAGTAATTATAAAAAGTGTACCCCGTTCTCATTTTAGTTGTTTAATTTTACTCTAACATGCTAATTAAGATAATCATTGAATTATATTAAACTTTTTAAAAAAATAAGATTAAAAGTACAGCAATACCTTTATTATTATGAGTAATAATACATAGCCACAAATGAAAATTATTATATTTAAATTAATATTTATAAATTCATATAAATAACACCCGTAATTATATATTTCTAACATCTAATAATATGCATTTAATTCAATAGCAATTTATTAATAGAAACAAATGCCAAAATAGGAAAGATATGGTTACCTATGGTAAAAAAAATCTATGGTTACCATTAGCTAAGGTGAAGATGCATTAAAAATTGTTTAATTGATTATTGGAATTATGAAATGGTACAATAGAAAAAAAAGATTTGGTTAAGACTTGGTTGGTAAAATAAGTGTATGTGTAACATTATTGATAGGGAAAATTTAATTAAATACATCTTAAAATCATAAAATAGATAAATATTTTAAAATAAAAAATATGAAATTAGGCAATTAAAATAAAATGGAGGAAGTATTATATAATGTCAATTTTTAACCATTATCACGCATATAAATATTGTCAATTAATTATAAAAAATAAATAATTAGAAGTCTAAATCATAAACCTAATTATAAACCTAATTTCTATTTATAGAAAGTTTTATATTTTTATATTTTTAATTTTTTAAAAAATAATATTTATGATTGAATTTTTTTATCATTTTAAGTATTAGGCTTATTATTAGATTTATAACTTATGATTAAAACTCTTTATCACAACTCATTATAAAAATTTTATTATATAATAATAATTTTTTATTTTTTTTATGCCTCATTATTAAATACACTTATTTTTATTTAAAGCATCATTAACTATTTTTAGTTTCCTACAACTTAACTAAGTATCAAACTAATGCATTAGTGGTCAAATAACATTATAATAATATTTAGATCCTATGCTCAGGCGCATGTTCCAATGCGCACATGCGCACTCTTCCTGTTAACCATTATTTTGCTCATCCCGCACCTACATGTAATCATTGATTGATTTCTCTTCATAGTATTCATCAAAGTTTCTCTTCATCAAAGAACCAACCTAAAAATTATACTTAGTCACCATTAAATGACAGAATTAATATGCGTGTACAAAAATACCTTCTCTTTCTGTGTGGCCAAATCGATGAATGTAGACTTCTACATCACATCACCCAGAGTTAATGACGCACCCAAAAAATTTTAGTTGTGGAGATTAAAAAATATATAATAATTTTATATAAACAAATGATTTTAGTCAATCAAGTTCAACCAAGTCATTTATTTTTATGTTAAATAAAAAACTATTTCGATGTTAAATAAAACTTTATTTATGTGCAATTTTTATACTATTTGATACTGAAATAATATTTTATTTAGTATAAAAATAAATCACTTGTGGTTAAACTTAGTTAGGCAAAAGCACTTACTCAAATAGTATTACCAAAATATATATATTATCCTAAAAATATATAACTTTAAATGACAAAATATAAGTATTCATTGGTTAATAAAGTAAAAAAGTTATATTAATCACTAACATAAATAAGAAATATATTATTTACACATCAAAATTCAGTCATCAAATCAGTCTCAATATTAAATACATGTTGAAAAACAAAATACACTTTAAAAATAACTTAAACAATACATGTATACATACAAAAATACTTGATGGCTGATTTAGTAACATAAGTTGTGATGTGCAAATGGCATTTTTAAAATAATATTTATACTTAAAAGTAAAAACAAAGATAAAACAAAATAATTAGGATTAATAAATTGAGAATAAGATAAAATAGATGAAATCTTTGAGATAATAAAAAATATATTTATACAAGAATTATTGAATACTTAAATTGAAATTTGTAATTGTAAAAAGTGAATAATAGAACGTGGATAGCAAAGAAGTTGAAAAAGTGAGAGACAAAAGTTGGAAAATAATGGAACTTTTATATTATTATACTTAATCAAACTAATATTAAAGAATGAGAATTTTAAGCATTGTCTATTAGCCAATGACAGTGTAAGAAGAAAAAGATTAGGGAGCCAATACATTATGATTAATAGGGAGCCAACACTTAGATAACTCATATAAATTTTGGTTGATAATTTAATCTTGGATATATGAGTTATCGATATATGAGAACTCATATAAAATTTGGATAATAGCTTAATTATTAGCTCCCTAATGGCTCCCTAATGTTGGTTTCGTAGCACTATTAATGAGACCAATGAATAATAGATTTGAAATCTTTGTATTTTCTTTTGGTGACTAGTCTTACTATTTATTTGTAATTGATTTTAGTAATAATAAAAAATATAGGAAATAAAAAATAAAAATACAAAAAGACAAGAGAAGATACAAATAAAATAAGTAGGGGTTAAGGGGATTTTTTTTTAAATACATAAAAAAATCGAAATTCCCAATATAGGCACGTTGACAGGAATTTACATTTTTAGGTGCCCCTTACATATCTCGGGTTCTGCAAGCCCGGAATACGATAAACACGTATCTCGGGCTTGCAGTACCCGAGATACACGCAAAATCAAATATGGGATATATGAGAGCCCGAGATACACTGATGCAAAATTTAATAATTGAATTATTGAATGTGTCGTTATAATGAAATAAACAATAACAAGTGTTGTCTTTAAGAGAATACATATTTAAAGAATAATGTGATTTTGGATACTTTTATTTTTTTAATTGTTTTTAATTTTTTTTTAATACTTTCTTTACGAATGGGTTGAATTTTATGGAAGGAAAAAAAAACTCGTAAACCTTTTAAATCTTTTATACTAACATTAGCATTAATGTACTCTAAATTTAAATAAAATAAAAAAATAGTTAATTGAGTTTTTATACTCTTATTCTAGAAACTATAATAATAATAATAATAATAATAATAATAATAATAATAATATATGATATATCTAAATAAAAATGCATATTATGAACACCTAATAATGACTTCTATTTCGGATATTAGGTGATAAATATACAATAAATAAATAAAATGATAACATTCAAACCAAATGAAAATAATAATAAATATGGCATATTTAAAAAATTGTGTTATTATGTACTCCTAGCCATTACTTCCATTTATTTGGATATTATCTTATAAGTGTATAAGAAATAAAGTGATAACACTAAAATATTTTAAAAGTCACATTAACTAACATTAATATATATCTCGGGCTCTGCAAACCCGAGATACGTGTTTAGTGTATCTCGGGCTCTGCAAGCCCGAGATAAGTAAAGAGCACCTGAAAATGTAAATTGCGGTAAACGTGCCTATATTGAAAATTTCAATATTTTATTTATTTATTTATAAAAAAAATCCAGGGGTTAAGAATAGCAATAGGGATTCGTGGGGTGGAGAACCCTCCCCCACTCCTTGTCCCCGTTTGTACTTTTTCCCCGTCCCCACCTCGTCATGGGTCCCGTTTAAATATCCCCGTTGAGAAGGCGGATATCCGCAGATATCCATGGATATCAAAGTTTAATAAATTATTTTATAAATACAACATAATTAATTATAACAATTCAACATAATCCAATATAAACTATTCAACACAATTAAATTCAACATATTAACTATTAAAACATACAAACACAATATAAGTTTAACATAATCTATCATAATAATTGCTAGATTTAACATAATATATTATAAATTCAACATATATATAAGTTTTTTTGTAATTTTTTTTAATGGGGATTTAGTGTGTCCCCGTGGAGCGGGTACCTCAATCCCCGCCCGTCCTCGTTTGTTCATGGAACGAGTCCCATCCCTGCGGGAATTTAGCAGGTCCCACTAAGCTTTTCGTCGTGGATATTTTTGGCGGATCCCCGAAACGAATTAAATTGTCATCCCTAATGGGAGCAACTAAATTTTTTAAGTATGAGCACTTATATATTATTATTATTATTATTATTAAGAAAAAAAATCATAAGCTTTATAGCGTAAGTGCCCCACACCTCTGAACATACGTTCGTATCTGCATGGAGTTGGAGGCTTATACTAAATAAGCTCATACTAAATAAAAAACTAGATGTGGCAATTGGGTTGGCCCCATAAGACCTTGGCCCCATAAGAAAGGGGCAAAGCAAAACAAAGTCCCATAATATACAGGGCCACATGTTCAAAAGGCCCGTAGGGCTAAAAGCCCTCACGGGCCAAAGGGGCCTAGGGCCAACCCACGAGCCGCCAATTTTTTTTTTTTTACATTTAATGCTTCAAATTTTACTTACTTTTAACCAAACAAATTTTTTAAATTTTACTTACTTTTAATTTAATAAAGTTTACCAAATCCAAATTAATCATAAAGTTTATACAAATCCAAACTAATCATAAATTTAGTAAATGCTATATTAAAATTTTGTTTAAAAAGTAGTTAAATGCTAGATAGTAGAAGTTAAATGGCAAACACATACGCCTACGATGGTTATAAGTTATTAACCAAAACTAATGATTGAAAGTCCTTTACCAAATGACCATTGAAAATGCAAGACACTGATATTTCAATTAGTTCATGCATAGAGAGAAACTAAACATAAGAATTATTACAAAACTTCATCTATATTCACGCTCAGCCTCTGCCACTTTTTCAGACCGTGCATTTCAGACAAAAATGAATCAATAGATGGAAAACAAAAGCATATATACATACGGCAATACAACACACAAACAAGGCTCATTTGCTTCACAGACACAGACATGAGTTATAGTTACTTCATTTGCAACCAATCATGAAATACTAATTCAGCCACAAAAGAATGCCATACAAAAAAGTAATTAACTTTCTTTAATACAAACTAAAATAGGAAAATAATAAAATCAGAGAATCAGGAATTTACAGTTCAATCTCCTTCAACTTCACTATTTGAGCCAGCTGATATTGCTTCCGGAAGGCATTGGCCCTCTCTGCTATTGTTGCATGTTTCAAAAGATAATTATTTTGAAAAATATGATGAAATAATCCATTTTACTCCATTTTAACCAGATTAGACAATTTAGTTATTAAATAATATGAGAGAACAAATCTAGCCTACCTTAATGGATTGCACAGCCCGGACATAATCTTTTAAAGGTTCTTCAAAATTCATCAAGATAATGTGTTGTATGTGATATCACTCAGACTAATCTTGACAGAGTCAGATTAGGATTATTCTTTTCACTTTTTACTTCTATTAGCATGCATACCCCTTTTACAGACGTACATATAAATACTTAGTAAGATAATGTGTTGTATGTGATATCACTCGGACTTATCTCCTTTTGTAGCTTAGTAGATAAAATCTCTGACTTAATTCAAATGAAAAAAAACATGAAAGAATATCTGATTTTGCAGTTGGAAATTATTATTGCTATTGCCTTTTATTTATTTATTACTGGCTAAGAACTAAGAAGAAGAATGAATATTGCTATTACCTTTGATGGGATTGTTTTTATTAGTTTCTTACCTTGGTTCAATTCTTCTATCTCTTGTGTTGTTATAGAATGAGTGACTTCCTTATTTTATCTTACAAATTCTTATTCCTATGTAGTAGTATTATCAAATTAAGTGAAAGTTGTTGTAGTTGTTTCTGCATATGCTTGTATGAGACACTAATCTACAAACAAGAATTTGGTTCTGCTTTCATTATATATATATTTTCTTCATATAACTGATAAATAATGCAAAATGCCAAAATCTAAGGTACTTGTTTCCTGGCCTCAAGTTTAAGAGACACTGCTATGAAATTACAACAATAACAGAAAAAACATATGAAGTTGGAAATTTAAGAACATATGATTATCACAAAGTATCTCCATAACTAAATCCATTCAACAACTATATTAAAGGATGAAAGCCCAGAATTATCAGAACAACTATATTAAAGGATAAAAACCCAGAATTATCAGAAGAGGAAATCATAAGTAGAATTGTATCACACATTTTGTTAAACACCTTGAAGGCATGAATGTCAAAAACATAAAAACACGAGAAGAGAGGAGAGTTCGTACACTAGTCCACTACCATCTTGGAATCACGAGAAGCATCAATGTTGCGTCGGAGGCAGCGGAAGCAGTGATAGCAGATGCGACGGCAATTGCAGGAGGCTGAAAGAAGAGTGACTAGAGAATTTAGCTGTTGGTTGTGACAGTGACGGTGATTAGAGATGGTGCCGGTGCCGGTGCCGACGCCGGCGCTGCTGCTGTGGTGGTTGAATTGAAAAAGGTGAGTTTCTGAGTCGAAGAAGGAGATTTGGTCGTGGAGAGGCTGAGAGATTAGAATTGAGTTTTTTTTTTTAGTTTGGGCCAATTTTGGGTTTAGGACTGACCCTGATTCAGACCTATTTTCTTGGCCTTGTTTAGGGTTAGAGCTAGTATTTTTCTTTTATATATATTCTAGGGCTGTGGGCTAAAGATTTTTTGAAGGGCTTATGGCCAGTTCTAGGGCTGGGATTTTTTTACAGTTATATGAAAAACAATCAAGCATATTAGATCAGCATATTAGATCAGATCAATATACATATAAAAATATCTATTAATGCATTATATATTTTACATGTATTATGTATAGACATGAAAGGTACCTGAATTATTAACTGGACATCACTAATAAGTAATATCAAACCCTTCGTCGTCACATTTGTGGCACCCTAAGTCATGAATTTCCCAGACCTAAAATCAGACAATGTAACCTACAAAAACAGTGAAAAAATAAGAGGAGAAGAAATAGCAAAAGCAGAACCCAATAACAATTATTTAAAAAATAAAAACATACAAAATATATTTTTTTTTAAAAAAAATGAATTGGAACGAAGGATAATGACATAGAAACACACATGCTTAACCCAAAAAAATAATGTGAGTGAATGCTCATTTTATAAACATTTTCGAATTTCAAAAAAATAATAAAATAATTATGTTATTAAAACCCTTAATGATAAATTTATTCATTTCTGCCAAACACCATAAATAATCAGCATTTCAATTTTAAATTTATCCATAGAAACTTGGGTTTGTTATTGTTTGAAAAACAATAAATGATGACGTAAATTTGAGCCTATAAACTTGGCTTTTTATCGCTTAAAGAATAATAAATGACTAAAATTTCAATTTAAAATTTATTAAATTGAAAAAAATCAGCAACACTCACCAAAGTAATATTTAAAATATAAAAATTCATAATTCAAAATCTTAACAAATTCGAGATTTGACGCGGGTATCAATTTGAATGATTGCTAATTTTTTATTGCATAATTCTTTCCATTCAGATTTCAAAATCCAAAGTATCTCCTGGAATCACTCATGAATTGACTAGAGCATTGGGAGTGAGATCAGTCAACCTATTAGCAAAAGATACTTGTCGCGATTATACAGTGCTACATGTTATTGAAATAAGGCCACCAAATATCAAGCAATGAATCTGGAGGCCTATACTTTTTATATTTTAATAGATAGATTAATTTACAAAAACTTTTTTTATTTAGGAAATTTATTCAATAAATTTTTATTTATAGTTTAAATTCTCAACTACAAAAAGATTAGAGTACTTCGAGAGTACATCAAAATACATAACACATAAACACAATAAAAATTCTAACTATACCATAGAAAATCAAATAAAGAAACTCTAAATTAAAAAAGAAACAAAAAATTTAAATGTGAATTTAAGTATATTCTAGGATTGCTAAAGTTTTTTTAATTCGTCACTGATCATAATTAATGATGAATAAAATTATGCAAAGTAATACATTAAGAATATGATCGATCATATGATAATATGTAACTTAGATAAATAAAATAAAAAAACTAAATAAGAGTATGTTAGGAATAAAAAAAATACTAAATTTATCAATATACACACGTTATGGAGAATTTACTTTTTTAGGCATACGTTATTAATTCCGGGCTCTGCAGTCTCGGAATTGGCTAAACACCATTTACGGGCTTTGCAGTCCGGAAATGGCCCAAATTCTGGAACTGCAAAGCCCAGAATTGGTCCGTCCCACTATATAAACGTGCCAGACCCGGAATTGAGCCCACAAACCACTTCCATTCTCCATATTTTCCATTCTAGGTTCGCAAAAATTTGTTTCCAAGCTTGAGTGATAGTATGGGTCCCCGGATACGTTTCAGAAGACAGGCACGAGAAGATGCTCGAGGCGAACGGGCGAACGATGCCGGGCCGACGCGCAGGCAGGACAAGTCCCGCAGGAAGAGGAAGATCTGCACCGGCTCAGCCGCGAGTGGCACATCGCCGGAGCACTAGTTAGTTTTTTTTTAAAGAAAAGAAGTTTGTATTAGTTTTTATTCATTCGAAATTTAATTAATGTTAGTTAAAGGATTAGAAAATAGGATTATGTAATTGATTGTATGTGCAGTTAACATTAGTTACTATGCTTTAAAAAAATAGGAAAGTGGTATAACAAATGTAAGTTTATTATTAGTATTTATAGTAGCGTAATTAAAATTTAGATTTTAATTAACATTTACAGTTGCACAATTAAATCTAATCTTCTCCAAAAAAAATTAAAAAGTTTATTATTAATGGGTTGCATCTGAAACGTGTTAAGATTTACAACTCCCATGTTACGCAATATAACAGCCTTCAGCTCCTCCAATGTATTAAAGTGTTGCATCTGAAACACTACCGGAGTTGCAGACCGAAACCAAATTCCACCCGAATCACGATCTATCTCTCCATTTGGATACAGAGTCACAAGCACGAAATCACTAAGATTCATAGTTTCGGAAGTGAAATGTGAGTGGAGGAAAGAAGGAATAATGAGTGGTGTGGGTAGCACAACAACACAATGATTTTGCAGAGAATCAGAATCCATTTTGTACCATTTCTGGGCTATGCTGTCCCGGAATTCCCAAAAAAAATTCACAGAGCCATTTCCGGACTCTGTAATCCCGAAAATAGTGTTTGGGCAATTCCGGGCTCTATAATTCCAAAACTAGTAAAGGTTGTCCAAAGTATATTGACAAATTTGGTATTTTTTTATTTATTTAAAAAAAATCTCCGAATAGCATTGGTGTTTGAAGATGTGCAAGACAATACCATTATGAGTTAGCAATTAATGGAGATGAAGAGAGAAGAGTAAAGGGTAACAGCAACACGTTACTTTTATGTGTTTAATGCAATTGAATTCTTATATTGTATGTTATCAGGTCAGATTGTAGGTGAAATTATTAGTAGGAGTAATACTCATGTGAATTATTTCCCTGCGTGCAACCGAGAGTCACTTGATTTGCCTAGGTGTCTTGATCTTATGTAACTTTTTCGTTTGGTTGAGAATAAAAATCAACTTTTCAAAAAAAAAAAAAAGCAAATAAAATATTTATTTCATAATTTTAACAACATTCTTAATTATTTCTATAATAATCTTTGTTTCATTCAACTTTCCTAAGATACTAAAAAAATAATGAAAAAACATTTATCTGTCAATTATATTTGTAATTTGGATATAATAATATAAAAATATTTTTATTTATTATGTTAAAATATTTTTAAGTAAAAATAATATGAATATTGTAACTAAAAAAATTATTTTTTTAATATTCTAATATTTTTACGTTTATTAAAAAATTCGCAAACAAACAGATTAAAACATTAAAAATCTTTTTTAATAACTTAATAGCCCCGAAAAAATTTATAATCAAACTAAATTTATATTATTTGTTTAATATTTTAAACATCAGGGGCCAAATTAATTGCATTTTAGTTTATATTTTAAGAGAAAAAAAAATTCAAAAACGGTAACTTATCTTTTTATGACAAATAGATGTATATTAGAAGAATTTTTTTAGGTGCTGTTATAAATGATCAAATATTACACCTTAAATAATATTTTTTTATGATTGGGACATGTTAAAATTTTCTCTCTCATTGATATGTGTTTAATGATAATGAGTAGGTATGAAAAAACTATAGACTACAATTATAAATAAAAGGTTTATCTTTATTTTTTGAAAAAATTAGTGAGCCAACATATTTATGGATGATAACTCATATAAATTTTAGATGATAACTTAATCTTGAATATATAAGTTACGAATGATAACTCATATAAATTTTGGATGATAATTTAATTATTGGCCCTTTAATGACTCCCTAACATTGATTTCGTAGTATTATTTTTATTTTTTTATGTATTCTCATGTACTCTAATTTCTTTTGGGGTCAAGAATTTAAACAGCTATTTGAGAAAAACTATAAACTATTATAAATGAAAAAAGACTACGATATTATTTAGGAAGCACATATGTTACAAAAAAAAAAAAAAAAAATTGCATGACATTTGTTTCTGTTAAAAGACAGGATGAATACAAGAATATATAACTCTGAGTTTTTCACCCAAAATATATGTTATCTTGTTTGAGAAGAATAAAAATATATTTACATATTTGGTTCAATCAAATACCCACATGATTTGGGTTAATGAAATATTGTAATAATACAAATGATATAGTTTGTAGTATTTTTTATATAAATAATTTAGTTGATTTTATTAATATTTAATTAGTTAATAATATTTAAAACTAGAATTTAGGATTAAGTATTATTCAAATATACTCATAAAAAATACTGAAGCCAATAAAATATGAGGTTAAGATATTAATTACAATTTTAAATTTTTTTAAGTTAAGTTAGACTAATTTAATTGGTTTCAAAAAAAAAATAGCCAACTAAAATTAACTCATAAAAGCATTCAAATTCTAGTTCAACTCTTCAATACTTTAAGGACAGTAACAAACTCAAAATAAATCAAAAAATGGGAATGACATCTTATCATAAATAAATACCACTTATATCAAATTTCAAAATACATGTAACATAAAGTGCCTCTGACTTCCCTCCAATGGCCCTCTCCCATGTATCTTTCCTCTCTTCTTAGTAATAATAATTTTGATGGGTAGAATTTTATTAGTTATTAAAGCTTTTTCTATTTCCTATTTTTTTCTATTAAGCACAAATTTATTCCATGATTATATGTCTATATATTTATACAAAAACCAACTCTATTTAAAAGCAAGTTTTGGGATTGTATATTTAGAAGAAAAAAAATGCATTTAATAGGTGCATATTTAAAAAATAAACAACACTTGTAGTATAAACTAAGTTTTTACCTTAATCTGAATCCAAAAGTATTTAACCTTCGTCGGTGTCTTGTGAGCTAACTTTGTCGTCAATAAAGTGATTTTCTTAGTTTTCCTCTTTCATATTATCAGCCAACTTCATTTAGTTTCATTATATTATCAACCATGTAAATCTAATAACATAGAACACTTACAAATTTGGCCAGACTTTCTCCTTAACTTAGAGGTCTCTACCAAACAATAATCTAAACTTTTGGCAAAAAAAAAAAAAAAAAAAAAAACAATTGCAATTTTAATCAAAACAAACTATCATACAATCAAAAGATTAACCAACTATCCACAACCCTAATAATCAAAAGATTAACTTAGAACAATTCAAACCATAACATAATTAACTAAATAACGTAACCTAATCAAGTAACATAATTAACCTAATAAATCTAAAAGTCAAAATCAAACAATAATAAGCACAATAGAGTTTCTATACTACATAATTAATCAATCCTAATTAGTAATAACCTTAATTAGTCTAATTCTTATAGACAATGACACTAACTCTAGTATACTGACCCTAAGTCAAATTAATATAATATGATATGTCTAATTTCAATTGACAAATATCATTAATGCTATTTGAACAAGTAAATTTATCAACCAAGTCACTAACCAAGTAAACTTGCAACAACAACACCACTCTCACAAAAAACTGAGTGATACACGCGCTCTTTCCACAAGCACCTTCTTCTCCTTCGTCGTCTTCTTCCTCCTCTTCTTTCTTTGTCGTCGTCTTCTTCTTCCTCCTCTGCCAGCGCCTTCCTCCTTCTCATCCTCCTTTGTCGTCGTTGTTGTCTTCTTCTTCTTCCTCTTCTGCCAGTGCTTCCTTTGTCGACCCGGGGAGCCGTATGGGCTTGAGTGTTTTTGGTGGCTGCTACCACCCGACTGACTTCCTCATGATGAATGAATTCTTTGGCAATGACTCGCATCTCCTTTCTAGACCATACCGGTTCGGTCGTTAACTGCTTTCAGAATTCATCATTGGAGAAGTCGTTTGTGAGACATAAGCTGGTGACAGAATCAGTAAGGCTATCTATGGTCTTACATTTTTCATTAAACTGCTTCACATATTTTCTTGTCGATTCATTGGGTCTCTGAGTGACTGCCAATTGGTTGATGGTGTGCTTGGTGTTATCGATACTTGTGGTGAACTCAGTTAAGAACAACTCCTTCACCTCGGAAAAGGTCGAGATAGACCCTACTAGGAGTAAGGTAAACCACTTGCTAGCCAATCCCGTGAGAGTCACAGGGAAAGCTCGACATTTGACTTCATGGATGGCTCCATCGCGGACCATCCGATGTTCGAAGTCTCTTAGGTGCTCGTGTGGATCCATGGATCTGTCATACTTCATGTCGATTGGCTTGACGAAGTGTTTTGGCAATTGGACTCGAAGTATCCGATTTGCGAATGGAGTGTGGTCGTCAGCGGGAGGTGAAACTTCCCGACGTTTCCTTTTCTTATACCTACGTATAGTTCTGTGAGTACGACCCCTGTCATCCTCTTCTGACGCAGAGCGTCTATCATCCGAACTGTTGTGTTGACATCTTCGCATAGATGGGGTTTGTGACCACGATCGAGAACGACACCTAGGCGGGGAACGTGTCCGAGATCTGGAGCGATGTTTAGGCGGGGAATGTGTTCGAGATCTAGAACGATGCCTAGGCGGAGTACGTGATTGGGATACCAAACGTGTTAACCATGTTACAATATGTATAAGTTCATTTCATTAGGTTTTGATGAATGACAAACATTGAAGTTGAGGATAAGCGTTAAAATATGCAAACGACGTCAAGACAAACATTGAAGTTGAGGATAAGCGTTAAAAGATGCAAATGACGTCAAGACAAATATTGAAGTTGAGGATAAGCGTTGGAAGCAAGGAACAAGACAAGAAGACGAGTCCGCAAGCTTTGAAGATGGTTTAGTATCTTAGGATTTAGGTAAACTTCTTGTCAAGAACCAAAGTTTATTATCTCTCTCACACACACACAAGAAAACGTCTTTAAAGAAAAGGTTTTACGAAAACTATGGCCGTAAAAGTTTTATAACTTGTTAGCTGTTTTAAAGCTTAGTGCATGCTGTCAAACTTGACCTTTGTGCACTAAAGTGATAATAACTTGAGCTACAAAGGTCCAAACGATGTGGTTCTTGTTGCATTAGAAAGCTAACATCCGGGCTTCAATTCCATATAAGATAGTCCATATTTTGAGCCATTTTAGAGCAAGGTATCGATACCCAAACATTGAGTATCGATACTCATGCATCACCGTCGTGAGTATCGATACCCACATGTGAGTATCGATACCCACAAGCCAAAATTTCAAATTTTGGCTCAACGGTCATGTGAGTATCGATACCCAAAGGTGAGTATCGATACCCACATGCTAAAAACAAGAAAAACGGCTAGTTTGACAAAATGATTTGATTCCATTCATACCCCAACGGCTCTATGCTTTTGGGAGTCTATAAATACAAGTTTATGAGACTCATTTCATAAGCAAATTCTCTCCAAAGCTATATTGTTGCTATACTTGATTTTCATATCATTTCCAAAGTGTTTTTATGCACTAATTTGAGAGATATACACATTTGGTTCATAGTACTTCATTTGTAATCACATACTCTTTCAAGAGAGCGTTCAAAAATCTTTCAATTCGTTGAATTGTGAAAGGAGAGTGGTGTAGCTCTTCTTTGTGAGTTTGAGATTTGAGTATACACTATAGTCGGTAAGGATCCGTAGAGAGTACTAAGCACTCAAGGAAAATTCTTGAAGTTGGGGATAACTTCGAGTGGAGTGGGTTAGTATTTGGGTGATCTAGTCCGTGAGGCGTATCTCAAAGGCTCTTGTTGTAAGTGGTTTATCAAGCACCCTTCGAAGCTTGGTGGTTAGTTGAACTTCTCAATTGCGATTGAGAAAGAGTGGACGTAGGCAAGAGTTTGGCCGAACCACTATAAATTGTGTATTGTATTTCTATCTCTCAACTTTTATATTATCGTCATTTAAGTTTATACAAGCACTTTGAAATTGTAAAAGCTCCTTGTAAGTACTTAAGAAGTGGCTTAAGTCCTTGGAAAAATACAAATTCAATTTACTTGAGTCATTTATATTTCAAGTATATTTAGCTTCCGCGAAAATTTATCATTGTTGTTTTAATACTCAATTCACCCCCCTCTTGAGTATTTGTATCTTGTGCATACCGTCTAACAAAACGACGTCTGTAGCCCCGAAGTTCTGCGTTCTCTCTTCGTAGTTCTCGGACCTCGCGCTCTACAGATGGCATACGGTGCCTCAATTCCTGGCTGATTCAGTGCTTGTTTGATCTGATCCCTCCGAATGATCGCAGAGATGGGGATCAGTGTTGATCCTGGTTACTACTGTTGCCACCAGACCATCTCTTATTGATAACGCTAGGCCTACTCCGGTTTTCGGGGTTGTTGGCATTGGGTTGGGGCCTTCCATTCTGGATGGCTCCCGAGTCCCCGTTAACTTCGTCAACCCCGTGCCATCGTTGGCGGTGGCATTAAGGTCAAGCTCTTCATGTTGTTGTTCATGTTGTTGATTCTAGCGTTGCTCATCACTAGAGTGATCAGTGTAAACCACACATTCTTGTTCTTGGTGTGCCATCAAGAGTCTGCCGCGCGAAGGTGAGTCCCTACAGACGGCGCCAATGTATAGAATATACCTTCAAGGGTTTGGGATTCCCGGTGTAACCGGACGTGCCAAGGCTAAAGGCTGGAGGTTTATGTGAAAGGTAGGTAGCGCACCAATGAGGATTCGCCAAATAAGGATTGGGGAACCTCAACGGGTGCAGCAATTGGATAGGGTTAAGAATGACATGTTTGAAGGGAGAGCTCATATCCATTTATATACCCATTATGATCCCTAGTATTTTGGGATTAAATCCGTACAAGATCAGTTTAGCTATAATCCTTATTTTGTATGGATTTGGCACAATTATGGGTCGTCATTAGGTCCATGAGTGATAGGGCCGTTGGTAGGCTTCCTGCTTTCTTGCGGGGGGGAATCGTCCTTAATGGATTTACTAATTTAGGCTCTCTGGGCTCAATATCCGAAACAATAGGCTTTGCAGCAGAAACGATAAGGCAGCCAATGTCGTCTTTTTACTTGTCCACATATTTAAACTCGCTCCACCCTGCCCTACTTAATGGCGGGCTGGCGAGCTAAGCCTGCCAATTTTTTATTTTTATTTTTAAATAAAAATAATTAAATTTATTAAGAACAAAAATATAATTTAAAAAATATTTTAATAATTTATAATATTTAATTAAATATTAGTCAAAACATCTAATTAAATATTATTTTCTTCATATAGTTTTACAAAATTTCAATAACTTATAATATTTTTTACTAATTAATTAATTATTTGCTTAATTTTTAAAAAATAAGCGATAAAAAGAGGCCCAACGGGCTAGCCCACCGGCCTAAACGTGCGAGCTAAACAGGGCGGGTTAGATGGATTAGCTTACTTAGACGGTCTTAAAATCTTAGCCCACCCGACTTTTTTTGCGATTAAGTGGGTCGGTCCATTGGTGTTCGGTTCGTTTAGCATGGTTTGGACTTTAGAGACCAATCAACACATTATTGTATTTTTTATCTCTAGATCTAGAAAACCGACCAAACTTATCTCGGGACTCTGATCATTAAAAAAAAACCAAAAAAGGAAAAACATGAGCAAACTATATTATATAGTCAATTCTGTAATACTGTAATTTTATTTGGTGTTAAATTTATCGAACATTTTTTAAGCAAATATTAAATATTGTTACGGACTGGCCTCGAGGTCCAATTCTTAAGGAATAAGGCCACCAATAAGTGGCCCACAAAAAAGAAAGAACCATCTAAAATAGGAAAGATATGATGCAATCTCAACAGATCCCACAAAGATCTCAACTACCTGCAACTATATAAGCAGGGGCATCACCCCCTCAAGGTACACACTCTCTTACCCTACTCACCTTATTTGACATAGAATCTCATAATCCTATTTCTGGGCTTCTAGGGCTATTCACCTCCACATCAACCCCTTCTCGACCATAGTTCTCAGCTATGCCGTAGAGCTTGTCACCGAAGGCACATCTTCTTACTTCGAATATCGAGACTTGGCACCCCATTCAAAATTCTTTGGATAATCGTTAAGGGATCTGACCTTAACAAATATTAACATTTTTTTAGTGAATTAGGCAAAACATTTTTAATTGGCTTCTTTCATTCATTAGCAAATAACATATCAAAATAAATAAATAAATATATAAATAGAAAATCCAAAACATATTTCTCAATCCATTAATTAATTAAAGAGATTTATTTTATAGAAATATTATATATATATATATATATATATATATCTCAATTTTTGTAGAATATAAAAGAATAAAATTTGTATCGTAAAAAGATCATTTATATTTTGGTTAACTTATATGGAAAATCACCCGATATAACGTGAAAATCACGGCATATTTATATTTCAACGCTTTTAGTTATTTATATTGATTGATTTTAGTTATAAAATTAATATGTGATTAAGATCAACGATTAACCTCGTTGAAGTACTGGTATGTCGCGGTTTTTTCAGCATACCGGATAATCTTCCTAACTTCGCGACATATCGGATAATCTTCCTAACTTATATCTTTATCAAATAATTTCTCATTAATTAATTGTTAATAATTCTTAATACTAATCTATTTTTCTGTCATTTTGCTGACACCGCAGTGACTCGTTTCCCATGTGAGGCTAAACCGCATCCATGGTTTTCTTAGAATATCTATGGACTAATACTAAAATATATTCGTTTTTATTATTTTGTACATTGATATTGAATGGACAATGAAAAGGAAACACCATTATGAAAGTGAAATAAATACTATATTTGTTATATAACTAGATAAAATTGTGTTTATAAGAAAAATAAAATCCATTAATATAATTAATAGTATCTTTTAATTATATAATTATCTCCACTGTATAATAAGTGAGTAATAGATAATTAGTTGTCTGATATGTAGTATTTTACTATATTGACAAGTAGTATTTTTTTAGGATCAAGCTCATCTAAAGTTGTTAATCACTTTAGAAGATAAAGTAGTGCTTTAATCACCTTTAAATAAAATTGGTCGAACTCACAAATAATAAATATTACAAAATCAATGGTGATTAGAGTACTACTTTACAAAATCCATTTCTTTATATTGACAAATTGTACTATCTTCTATACATGATAAGTGATACATTAAACTAGTATTTTATTCGTGCGATCCACGGAATTTATATTCCAATTTAATGTAATAAATTAGATAAAGTGATTTTTAAGAAATAATTTATTAACTAAGTAAGTACAATCAAATCTAAATGTATTGAGTTACATGACTATTGTGAGCTACCTGACTATAGGAAAAGTCTCATGTCGGTATGTTGATAAAAAATTTTACCACAACGTTATTTCTACATTTGAAGTTATCAGTTCTCACTAAAAAGTCCAAATGTGAAATATATGATTTCTTTCTCCCTCTCCCTCCTCTCCTCTCATTCTCTCTTCATTTTTTTTCTCTCACCTTCGTTCTTTTTCTCCTTATTTTTTTTTCTCTCACCTTCGCTCTTTCTCTCCTTCTCTCTCCCTCTATCATTTCTTTCTTTATTTCATTATCTCTCTCTCCCACGATTCCTCATTATCTCTTCCTCTTCGGCCTTCTCTCTTCCTCTATCCTTGTCTTTTTCTCACACTTTCTTTTCCTCCCCTCTCTTTTTTTCCTTCATTTCTTTCTCTCATCCTCGCTCTCTCATTCTCTCTATTTATAAGAAATAATTTATCAATTAAATAAGTGTAATAAAATTTAAATGTATTGATTCTACAATTTAACTCTACACTTGAACTTCTTACCAATGAGCCCAAATACGAAACATATGATTTTTCTCTCATTCCTCCATCTCTCTATTTTATTCTCTTTTTATTTCTTTCTCTAACTTGCTCTCTCTCCCTCTCCCTCCCTCACTCCTTTTTTTTTCTCTATTTCCTCACCTCTCTCCCCGCTCTCTCACTCTCTCTTCCTATCCTTCTCATTCTTTCCCCCTTTCTTTCTATCTCTCTCCCTCTCCACATCTCTCTATTTCTTTCTCTAACTCTCGTTCTCTCTCCTTATTTTTTTATTTCCATATCTCTTCCTCTCTCTCTCCCGCACCCTCCCCCTCTCTTTCCATATATTTATCTCCCCTTCTCTCTCCCTCACTTCATACCCCTCTTTCTTCCTCTCCCTTTTTTATGTTCATTTCTTTATTTCCCTTCGCTCTCTCCCCTCCTCCTTCGTTTCTTCTTTTCTTTCTCTATTTCCTTATCCCTCTCTTTTTCTATCTATATCTCTCCCTTACTCCCTCCCTCTCTCTTTCTCCCTCTTTCTTCGTCTCTCTTTCCCCCGTTTTCTATCCCTTTCCCTTTTCCTCGTTCTCTCTCCCCCTCTGACTCCTTTTTTCCTTACTTTCTCTTTCACACTCCCTCTCTCCCCCTCCTTCTCTCCCTTGCCCTCTGTCTCATCTCTTTTTCTTCCTCTGTATTCATGAATACACAAATTTTCTCGATATAATGTATTATCATTATTATTGTTATTATTATTATTGTTATTATTATTATTATTAATTTAAAAAAAAACTTAGGCGGGTTAGGCCCACTAGCCTACTAACCTACTAATTTATTGATAAAAAAGCATGAAAGGATTTTAGAATTACTTGAATAGGTCGGAATAAACAATAAAAAAATTAATTATTTTAAAATTACTTCAACAATCGTCTCATATATTTAAAATATTAATTTTTAAATATGATTAACTTAAAAAATAAATAAACAAAAATTTTATTTAAAATCACTCAACAACCTAAAAAATATAAAATTTTATAATTTAATTAAAAAATAAATCATTTTAAAATTACTTCAACAACCGATCTTATATTTGAAATTTAAAATTTTAAATATAGTTAAATATTACAATTAAAAATAATTGAAAAAACAAATCTTCTAATGACGACACCTAAACATTTAACCTCCTAAATTCATTCTCCATCTGTCACGTCAGCCATTAACCTTCCTAATTGTATACTATTAGTATCTAACCCGTGCGATGTACGGACTTTGTATTATAATTTATTAGAAATAAGTTATTTACTAATAAGTAAGTGCTATCAAATAATAATGCATTGAGTTTGTCAAAATCGACAAAACTAAATCAATATTGTGAGATACATGACTAACGAAGACATCTTATGTCGACACATTGGTAAAAATTTACCACAACTTTATCCCCTAAACTTTAAGTTTCCACCAATGAACCCAAATACAAAATATATGCCGCTTTTTTCTTCTCTTTCTCATTATCTCTCTCTATTTTCTTACCTCTCTCATCCCCACTCCATCCCTCTCTTTTCTTCTTTGTCTCTTTTTTTTTTTATCCTTCTCTCTTCGTCTCTCTCCTTCTCTTTCTATCTCTCTCCCCCGCTTTCTCTTTTTTTTCTTTCCCCCTCTTTCTATCTCTCTTTTTCTCTCCCCCTCTCTCTTTTTCTATCTCTCTCTCACTCTCTTCTTTTATCTCTTCCTCACTCGCTCTCTTGTTTGCTTTTCATTTTTTTCTCCCTTGCTTTCTCTTCATTTTTTTTTTCTCTCACCCTTGTTTTCTCTCTCTCCCTCCCCTCCTTCTCTCTCTCTTTCACTCTCTATTTTTTTATGTCTCTTACCCTCTGTTTCCTGCTCCATACTTATGTCCATCTCTCTCTCCATTTCTTTCCTCTCTTCCTTCTCTTCTTTCTCATTTTCTTCATGTCTTTTTCTCAACCTCGCTTTCTCTCTCCATCTCCCCCCTCTCTCATTCTCTTTCTTTATCTCTCATTCCATATCTCTTTCTTTCCCTATCGTTCTCTCCTTCTCTCACTTTCTTCTTATCTCTCTCTTTCTGTTCCTTTCCCTCTTTCCCTCTCTCCCCTCTTTCTCTATCTCTCTTTTCCTTTTTCTTTCTCTATCTCTCTCTCCCTCTTTTTTTTTATCACTCTCTCTTTCCCTATATGCCTCTCTCCTTATATTTCTCCCTCACTCCCTACCTATCTCGCTTCCTCTCTCTCTCCCTTTCTTTCTTTCTCTCACCCTCCCTCTCTCTTCCTCTCCCATTCTCCCTCTCTTTCCTTATTACTTTCCCTATTGTTGAGTCATTAAGTGCATCAATTTATTGTGATGACAAAATGCATGTTTTGGGCTGTTTGGGTTGATCCACAAGTGGGTTAGTTAGCTTGGCACAAAGCCCAT
>JASCZI010151228.1:7959-40950 GCA_036250425.1 Stylosanthes scabra
AAAAAGGTAAAAAACTAGTATGCAGACGGCGATGACGTTTATTGAGCAGTCCTCATTCTATTTGTGACTGCTCTTTTGGGTTTCGGCCCATTTATCTATTATCAGACTCGTCCAAAAATAATTAAGAAAATAAGGCAAAGAAGTAAGAATACTCCAAACCAAAAGAAAAAAAAAACAAAGAAGAGATTTTGATTTAACGATGATTTCTTCTCGGTCCAAAAACAAAAAAAACGATGATTTCTTCTTCTACTTTTAAATACGGAGGTAAAAGTGTATAGACATACCTAGACATAATAGTAGTCATTAATCTTTAATAAGAAAGTTTTGGGAGCCAACATATTTAAGAGTCAATACAAACGATAGATAAATTATAGATAATAGCTCATATATTATGTGGGCTATCACGTTTGTTCTATTTAGATAATAATGTTTTTAAATTACGGATAATAAATTTTGTTAAATTTATATTATGTGAGTGATCATGTTTGTTCTATTTGGATGATAATATATTTTTTTTTCATTTTGGAGTCTTATGGAATCAATAAGTTCAACTAGAAGTTATTATCTAAATCTGACCAAAGTTATCATCCAAAACTAGAACAAGTTATCATTCGTAACTCACCGTTACCAAAATTGCAATACTACTATACCACAACAACAACAACCACCATCACCACTACCACAATAGCAATACCATCACTATCACAATAAGAACAAAGAAAAAGAACGCAACGGAGAAAGAGGCAAGAGGGAAAAGGGGTGGTAGTGAGGATAGAGAAAAAATGTGCTAGGGTTTTTCTTTGGCTTATGTGCTCTCATGGGCTCCTAGTGGTGGTTTGCTCCCTATGCTTTTTCTTAAAAGAAAGGGTTCAAAAGGGTTACTATAGTTTGTTTTAATCTATGATACACGGACACGGATACGGACATGGACACGTGATACGACACGCGACATGTCAATCTCAATTTTTTATATAACACCGGGACACGACATATATATAAAATATAATGTATTTTAAATAAAATTATAATAATATCTTGATATTTTATTTATATAAAGAAGAAGTCTAAGTAACCAATGTCAACACTAACCAACAGTAACCAATACACACCTAAAACGGTGTCATTCACTTGCGTTTCATTTAGCAGGTAAAACAATCTTACCTTGCGTTTCATGTAGCAGAAATTGGCAAACTTCAACATCAGTTTCTTTCTCTTCAAGCTTTGATAATAGTGGCGGTGAATCATTCATTGACAAAACTTGGTGCAAATCCTTGAAACACATTCAACCTGCATCAAGGATTAGAATATTTCTCCATCCACTATTCAACCTCCATCAAGCACATTCAACCTCCATTGACCATGGCGGCTTCAAGTTTTGACCATGGTGGCTTCATCTTCGTAGATTTAATGTGAGGTGATTCCTCTCAATTTAGTTTGTAATCAACGCAATTGAGAGAGACCTCCATTGAAACCACCATTGATGTGATCCCATTTTTCTTTGATGAGGTCCTTTCACGACGACGACATGAAACCCAATGAATTTTTTTTTCGGTGATTTTTTAATGTTTTAATATTCACATTTGTGTGACAGTTTTCATCATGGATTCTGTGAATTTGGATTGCCTCAGACCAGTGGATCATCTTTCTGAAGATCCTGAGCAGGTTACAGTCTCATTCTCTTCCTTGTTTGTTTCTCAATTTAAAGAAACAGTGATCATCCTGATTAGCTTTAGTGAACATTGTGTATTAGTATATTGATCATCTTCACTGTAATACTTATTCATTCTGCAGATTTCAAAAGAATGTAACAATGTTGGAGTGGAACCATCATATGATGATCCCATGAATCCATCTTCTGAACCATGCCCTCTGAATTATGTTATTGAAGAGGTATTATTCATTTCTCTTAGTGTTTAGTAAACTATGGATCATCGATAGTTTAAGAGATGATTAGAATGATAAGAGATCATATATGTTTTCCCACTAGTGCTTATCCTTACTGGTTTCAGTTTTATCATTGTTTTTATGTGAGTTTTTCAATTTCTTTTATTGTATGGTGCATGTGTTGATCAATAATGGAAAAGTTGATTTGGCTTTTGGGAAACTCAATAAGTTTTAGCTCAATCCAATTGATCTTATATTGATTTCATTGTTTTTCCACAATCATTCCCCATTATTGTACTCTGTTTCTATTTTTTTGCACCTTATTTTGAGTGTATTTTTATATAGAATTTTTATAGTGTAAACAAATCACCTTATTTCATTAAGTTTTAAATATACAATACGGATGATCTCTTTAACATAGTTTGGATATTCACTTATTAAATTATGGATGATCATTCGTGTTTTTCTGCATAACTTCTGCAACAAAATATTGTTCAATTTGCACTTAATAGTTTAATCTGTACATACTTTAGAATAGCTTCGGTTAAAGTGTTGAACAATTTGTAATCTCCATAAATGATTATCATTCCAAATTGATCAACATTAGTGAAATATAATACTAAATGTCAAATAATAAAGGATCCTAGTTTTCCTAAGATGATCAGCAACAAATAATTAAAATCAATTTTTATTTTCCTTTTTCATTCTTCTTTCCTCTTCCAAATCTCCATATTCAGAAGACATTTTAATCCTGAAAACATAAAGTAAACATCCAACATAAAGTGAGTGACCATCCTGGATAATCAAAGTGAACATCCATAAAAGACAACCATTTCAATTTGCTTTCCTTATAAGATTTCAGGATGTACATCGTCGTAACTCATTAGCTCTTGCGTACACCTTCAACTTCCTATTATCTTGTTTATTAAAAAACAACCACTTCAGTTCATGAATCAAATTTACTCAAGTTTTCAATTTCATAACAAAAGATTAAATTTGGATGACTGATCTAATTTTGTAATTTGCACTATAAAGAGTGTTATCGTTTTTAATAATGTCATTACTTTTTTTGAACCCAATGTTCTAAGCTACTAAAATATATCAGAGACTATTAAACTACCATTATCAAGTACCAAAGCAATTCTAAATATATATAAGTGCCAATCTTGATGAATGGCGGCGATGATCTCCAAGGAGAAGAAGAAAATGTCGCAGATGATGCTTGCCGGAGATGCGACAATGAGAGTCAATGAATGGTGGTTTGGGTGGTTTTGATAAGGGGATGGTAGTTATGGTGATTCTTGAAGGTTGAAAAAGGGTAAGTTACGGTGATTATTGAAGGTTGAAAATGGTAATTTAGGTTTGGTAATTTTAGGAGGTTGGATTTGGTTTGATAGCGTATGGGTCGTTTTAACATTGTTGTTGGTTATTGTTGGTCACATCATTATTGGCAACGTAGCATGATTGTTATATAAAATATGTAAGATAATTTTTAGTTTTAAGAAATAATGATATATAGTAATTTTAAATTCATTTTAAGGACATAAATTAATAATAAAATTAAATATGTTAACACGTGATGATATTTTAGAGTATCAAGTATATTCAAAAATGTATTTTTTGTTTTTTTAAGGATACGAAGAGAAGACAATAAATATTTTGTCGGTGCCGTGTACGACACGTGTACAGGACAATTGAACGAATTGTGCTTCATAGGTTATAATGAACGAAATGTTTGAGGGTCAAAAAATAAAGTTATGCTATGTGTACACTAAAATCAGTTATCAATATGTTATACGCATTAAAATATAAAATATGTATTAAAAATGAATTAAACTATATATGTATTGTATATTTTAATATATATTATATACGGTGAGTGATTTTTGTGGCTATTTTAGTATCCAAATATACTAGGGGAAGCGAAAGAAAAAAGAAATTGAAGAATTATGTGGAAGCAATTGTTAAAAAATATCATCCCCCGAAAAAAAGAAAAATCCACAATCTCGCTCGAAATTCGGAGAATGCCCTAACCCCTCTTCTGCTCCCAATCCACCACTCTTACCGCCGGGTCCCCAACCGACCGCAGCCACCTCTCTCCGCCACATCAACCGCCGCCTGCGGGTACACCTCCTCCGCTGTTCCTATTCTCTTTCTCGCTCGCACCTCTCTCTTATTCTGTTAAATTGGATACTTCGTTTTTGTGATTAGTTGTTTCTAGTTCCTTCTCGCTGCTCCGTACTTTCAATTACTTCAATTTATGATTCGTACCTTAATTTCTCCTCTATATGACCCCTGATCTGCATTCTCCATGTTCTAGTTGCTGAAATTTTGTCCTTTCTTTTAGTTCGGTAACTTTGTATCAGAGTTTAGGTGTTTATGTTGGATGAAGACGCGTGCATTCAGCATTTGAAAATTTTATCATAGAAATTACCTGTCCTTGCTGGTTGTTGTGTATTGGATGAGATTACTTCACACTTTTTGCTTGTTGCAGCAGTCTATGCCTTAGGGAACTTTCAGGTTCCAATTGTTGTTTAGAGCAAATCAGTAAGTGAGATTTTCCAATATCATCTTAGATTTAGGCACTACCAAGATGCACATTTTGCTTTCATGATTACTGAACTATTGGTTACTACATGAAGGTGGAATCGATTACTTTTCAAGATTTCAATGCATAGAGTGAATCTAATTTTGTACTTATTAAGAGCTTTTTTAGAAGGCTCTGAACCTAGATCACAATCACATACCTTGATTATACCTTATTTTTCTTTTAATATTTCATTAATTGCGTTGCTTGGAATGTACACGATGTTGTATTAATAACTTGGCATAGGCGTTTCATGTTGGATATGCCTTATTTTGTTCTTAGCATATTCTTACACATGCATCGAATGTCTAGATTTAGATCATTGACTTTCTGGCTTTCTTTTATGATAGAAATAAACTTTCCTGATTGCTTTGATTGACAATGTACTTTATCATTTTATTAGTATGCTCGAGGTGTTACTTGTAGTGTATTTTTAATGAATGGTCCATCAGTAAATTGTAATGGGAGTTCAGATCTCTTCAAACCTCAGGTTGGTTTCAAAATAGTGTGTTGTTTGTGATCACTTCAAATATGACAAGCTAGATTTTAATTGATTCTTCTTTGTTGAAATTGATCTTGAAAGAAATGCTACTCAGTTGGTTAAACAGTTTTCACTTTCTATCTGAACCTAAAGCGGTTGTATATCAAATTATTTTGTAAGTTGAACATGAAGCACTTAAGATGTAGTAAAGGGTGTAGCTATAGCTTATTCCTTGTTTTGTTTTCAAACAAGCATTACTTCAGGGAACTAGTCCTTGTTTAAGTGAACAACATTTAATTTGGATTAAGTTCAAATTTTGTAGTGATATAGAGAAACTTACAAGGCCTAAAATGATGGATTTCACTGTGTTATATATCCCTATTTCCAGGCCTTGCTTTTATACCATGGAAATATCCGTGAATTACCATTAGGTAGCTCCCAACTTGTTAATCTTTTGTGTAATTTACTTTTGATTCAATTCATTTATTTAAGAATCTAGAGAAGGAATTGTTTACTAATTCACATTTTTATCCTTTTTCAGCTTCAATATTGTAACTTCTTTTAGTGTACTTAGCATTTTAGATTTAACTGTCTTTCTGGTTTATTGTGTAGGAGTCATCATACTATGGGTGAGTTTACAATTCAGATTAGCAATGACCTTGTTAATCAGCTCGTTGATGATACGGAGCCCAAGAAGAAAACTAGAAGAGTTAGGCGGAAGGTGCCACGAGAGACTGCAAAGCCCCAATCTAATGCAAATCAAAAGCAAATCTTAGATGGATCTGAAATGCCCGAGACTAAAGCTGCACAAGGGTGGCCAGTGGAGCCCCCTTTGTTTCTACCAACCATTCCCGTTTCTCCGGCTTATTCAGAATTAGAAGGCATTCGGTCTGTGTTGCAGGAAAGCGAGAAGGTTTTGGAAAGATTGGAGAAGCAAGAGAAGACAATGTTGCAGGAAGTAACCCAAAAGGCTAAGGATCTCCGTGACAAGGAGTATAAGCTTCCAAACCCAAAGCCTGAGCCATGCATGGCCGAGAGGGCTGCTATTATAGCATGTTACAGGGAAAATATCAAGGACCCTTTGAAGTGTGCTAGTTTTGTTTCCAATTTTGCAGATTGCTTACGTAGGTTTGGTCGTTTAGGCGAGAAGTGAGATACACTAAGAAATGGTGGAGAAAACTTGGATGAACCATATATGCAAATAAACTAGTTAACTACAGACTGATGAAATACTCATTGATACTCCAATTTTGTTTAATCTGTTGTTCCCAAATCTTTTCATAAGCTGAGAATAAGTGACACGTTTTGTGTTGGGAATTTTAACATTTTCAAGTATTGCGTTCCCACTAGATGCTTACAACGAACATGCACACAAGTTGTTCTGGACTGGTATTATCCATTTCTTATGCATATATTCATGTATTTCCATGATTGTTCAATACAATAAGCAAAATCTTATGTTAGATTAGGATATTTTTCTTTTCAGGAGAAATATTAATAGTGAAACGAAAGTTACATAGAGCAAAGAAAGCATTAGTTCTGTTATACATATAAAATAAGATAGATATGGAGGTGTAATATTCAATTTCAAGGAGTATTTGTTAGATTAGGATATTTGTTCTCTTGCTTTTGTCATGTACATATCCAAACTACCGAGAATGTAGTGTAGCAAAATTACTAATATCATGGTAACATAATACAAAGAATTGAAGAATGTCATTTTTATTCATCTTAAACTGATTATATTTATTCGTTTGAAAGAGCTCACTTAAATATTTAAGCGAGTTTTAAAAAAAAAAAAAACCCGAGGAAAATTTAAGCGAGTTTGTTCAATTAAGAGCGTAAGATATCTTTTATTAGAGCACTAGTGTGGTCCTGGAGTCCTAGTTACCAGTTAGTACAAAAGAAAATAATGGATGGATTGTGCTGTCTGGTATATTTCAATGGTGACAAATACAAGTGGCGTTCGGCAAGTATTCGTGTTAAGCACAAGTGTACCAAACCTCACCTATTGTTGGATTTTAGATAACAACGATGCTGTGGTGGGAAGATTTCTTGGTAATCTTCAAATTCTTACTTTTCTGTGTAAGTTGTGTATTGTTTTAGCCTTGCATTTGTTATCTTACTTATATTCGTTCATTTGTTTTGCAGACGATTTACTTCTCGTCGAGATGAAGAAGACCAAGCTTGATAGGATGATGGCTATGATGGCCGATCCTACGAGGATGGCACCCTGGTCGGTTCTACCGACTGGTGTTCCTACTGCTACTGCCGATGCTGCTGCGGCCGCCTCTGCTGCCCGTATTGAGTCTTCTGCCAATCCTGCTACGCCTTCTGTTCAAGTTCCTCCGCCTCCTTCTACCAATTCCAGGGCTAAGAAAAGCTCTTCGAAGAGGGAGCGCCCAGAGGTAGTGAACGTGGCGGGGGAGGAGGGCGCGAAGGAGGATCTAGATGTCGACCTTAGGCCAAAAAGGCGTCGGAAGGAGAAGAGGAAAGAGGAGGACTTGATGGACCGTGTGCTGGGTGATGATGCTGCTTGGGAGCATGCGGTTAACCCTTTGGACTTGGCCTTTCCTAAGAAATATAACTATCGGAAGGCCTTGGACGCTGGGTTAACTTCTTCTTCCGTGCGGAAGGATCTGGAAGGGATGCTTCCGGACCAGCTGCTCGGAGAGTCATGGTGCCTCTCTTGTCATTCCCTAGCTTGCCTCCAGGTATATTGTTATTCTTACGTATTTGTAGCTTGGCATAGTTGTTTTTGTCCTTGAGGAAGTTTTTGATTTTGACTTTACTCGTGCAGATTGGTTTGGAGTCTGCTTTGAAGGCCAAGACCAAGGCTGAGGAGGAGTTGCTGGCTGCTAAGGATCAACTTTCTGTTCTTAAAGTGAAGAGGGACTCTGCTTTAGAGTATCTCCTTTTGAAGGAGAAAACTGATTCTCTTGCTCAGTAGCTTTCTCAGAAGGAGGTTGAGCACCGGGCTGCCCTTGAGCATGTGGCCCAGTTGAATGAGGACATCAAGGTCTTGAAGGCCCAACTGGAGTCTGCTCAACTCTCTGTGAGCAAGGATCAGAAAAGGACAGAGTCTGCTGAGAGCAATTCGAAAGCTCTTGCTGCTTCTCTTGAGACTGCTCAGGCTGAGCTGGCTAAGGCGAGGGATGAGGCCAACTATTAGTGTACCGAGTGGAAGATTCTTGGCAGCGAGGCAAAAAAGATGTGCTAGGAGACGTTGGAAATAGTTCTTGACCAAGTCTCTCATCTCTGCCCTGGTGTAGACTTTTCAGCCGTCACTTTGAAGACCCGCTAGGATCCGAAGGGCAGGAGGATTCATGTCCCTGAGGAACTTCTCGGTGACGACGCTGAAGTGACCGAGATTCCTGCTAAGGAGGGTATGGGGCAGCAGCAGCCGCCGGAGCAAGGTGGTGTTAGTGGGAATGCCCCACTTAAAATTTGTAATGAATATTTTTCCTTGTTTTTGTCTTGTGCCCTTTGTGGCCATTGTTGATGACTTTCTTTTGGGTTGCACGCATCGGGTGCTATCCCTTTTGTGAATATTTTGGTCACTTTTTTGTGGCCTTAAAGAAATTTGGTGCTGTTTGCTTTTGATTTCACATTTTAGCATCCATGCTCGTTTTTGTGTTTTGGCACTTGATGATGCCTTTTGCCTTTGCATTTGGTGAAGGGGTTTCAAACGGGCTAGCCCGCCCCGGCCCGCCTAAGGTGGCGGTCTTGAAATCCCACCCCGCCCCGCCTAACTTTTTTTTAAAAAAAATGAAAAATAATTAAATTTATTTTTTAAAAAAATATAATTTCACAAATATTTCAATAATCAATTATATTTAATTAAATATTATAAAAATATGTAATTTAACATTATTTTCTTAATATAATTTTATAAAAATTTCACTAATTTATAATATTTTTTATTAATTAATTAATTAGTTTCCTAATTTTACAAAAAATAGCGAAAATATTAGGCCCGGCAGGCTAGCCCGCCCCGCCCCGCCGAAGCCCGCCAAAGCCTGCTGACTAAACGGGGCGGGTTAGGCGGGTTTGATTATTATGGCGGGCTAAGCAGGCCGGACCGACGGGTTTATGCCCGTTCGACAGCCCTAATTTGGTGCACTTTCATAATTGTGCTTTTGTTAAGTTTGCTTGTCGCGATGTCTTTAACTGATTTTAGACTATCAGTTTGCATAACTTGTGTTATTTGCAACTCATCATCCGGGTGATCAGTCCGGTGTGGTGCCGTTGTGTCTGTTCCGACCACTTTATAGGTTGCCCTTTGGGTTAATTTTAAAGTCTTAATTCTGGCTCCCGGGCTCTTTGTTCTCTTTTTGAGACTAAAAGGATGCATAATGAATAATGCTTAAGGAATAAATGACAAGATAAATAATTGTAAAGGTAAAATATTTCTTTATTAATAATGGCCAAGGCGACCGGAACGCTTACATGCCTCATTAAAACCTCGTCATCCGAAAACCCTCTTGGGGAAAAAAATAAAGATGGAAGGAAAAAGATTGCATGCTGCTACGTTCTGTTTACATATGGTACCTTTTCAGGTTTGATATGTGCCAAGTGCTTGGCACTTGTGTCCCTTCAACTGTATGGAGCTTGTATGCTCCGTTTCCGAGCACTTCAACCACTTGATAGGGGCCTTCTCAGTTTGGCCCTAGCTTCCCTCGGTGACATTCTTTCCTCCAATGTCAGCTCTTCTTAGTATCAAGTCTCCTGCTTCGAACTCTCAGCTCTTCACTTTCTTGTTGTATGAGGCTGCTAAGAGTTCCTTTGCCGCCTGCTGTCACATTCTTACCTTTTCTCTGACCTTGGAGATTAGATCTACATCGATTTGTCTACTCTTTTCGTTCTCCTCCGAGTTATAGGCTGAGACCCGACTGGTTTCTTCAGCTAGTTCCAAAGGGACCATGTCCTTTGTGCCATAAGTAAGTCGGAAGGGGGTTAACCACGTCGACGATTGTTCCGTAGTTCTATACGACCAGAGGACACTTCCGAGATCTTCCTCCCAGCAACCTTTCTTGTCATCAAGCCTCTTTTTTAATCCGTTTAGAATTATTTTATTCATGGCCTCGACTTGTCCGTTGACTTGGGGGTGCTCTACCGAGGAGAATTGTTGAAAGATGTGGAAACCTTCTAAGAACTCTTTGAATTTCTTGTCAGCAAATTGGGTTCCATTGTGAGAAGTGATGATCTTTGGTACACCGAACCTAGTAATTATGCTGTTCCCTACGAACTTCCAGCATTGGGCTGCTGTGATTGATGCAAGTGGCTCTGCTTCTACCCACTTGGTGAAGTAGTCAATGGCTACAATTAGGTACTTGACATGCCCGGGTCCTTTTGGAAAAGGGCCGAGGAGGTTTATTCCCTATTTATCAAACGGCCAAGGTGAGACAATGGATGACAGCTTGGTGGCTGGGATTTGCTGCACCTTGGCGTGTTCTTGGCACCTTAGACACTTTTTGATGTATTGCATGACATCAGTCTTCATGTGAGGCCACCACACTCCGGCTAGGAGGATTCTTCGAATGATGGTTTTCACTCCTTGGTGTTGACCGCAGGCTCCTTCATGTACTTCTGCTATGATGGTGGGGACTCGTTCTTTTTCGACGCACTTGAGCAGGGGCATAGTCGCTGCCCTTCGGTACAACTCGCTACCCACCATCACGTAATTCGCTGCATCCCTTTTCATCATGTTTGCCTCCCATTTTTCTTTTGGGAGGATTCCTTTTTCAAGAATGTCGATGATGGTTTTTCTCCAGCTGCTCTCAATCGAGACTACAAGCACTTCTTGGGGTTCATCAATTGAGGGCTTCTCTTTGATCTCTTGGATCAGTGTGCAGTTGGTTCCGCTTGGTTTGGTACTTGTCAATTTTGACAGAGTGTCCGCTCGGTCATTCTCTTTCCGAGGGATGTGCTTCACTTGTACTTGCTTAAAAGAGTTTTGAAGCTCTTTAACCTTCTCCAGGTACTTGGCCATTTGGGGATCCTTAGCCTGATAGCTTCTGTTCACTTGGGAGCTGACGATTTGAGAGTCGGACCTTATTTCCAGCTCCAAGACTCCGACCTCTTTCGCCAGCTTTAAGCCTGCTATCAGTGCATCATATTCCGCCTGGTTGTTACTTGCTTGAAATTGGAACTTTACTGCGATCTCTATGGTGACTCCGTCTGGTCCTTCCAGGAGCACGCCTCATTCGCTTCCTTTGTTATTTGAGGATCTGTCTACGTGGAAGATCCATGCCAAAGATTCGGGGTTTGAAGCATTGGGAGTGAGTTCCGCAATGAAGTCAGCCATTACCTGTCCTTTTATTGTCGTCCTTCCTTCATAGCTGATGTGGTACTCTGAGAGCTCCACTGACCAGCTTAGCATTCTTCCGGCCAGATCTGGCTTCTGCAACACCTATCTTAACGGCTGATCCGTTATGGCAACAATGGGATGGGCTTGAAAATACTATCTTAGCCTTCTGGCGGTGACAATCAGCGCTAATGCTAGCTTTCCAACCTTTGGTATTTCAGTTCCGCCCTTTGTAGGGTTTTGCTTACGAAGCACACAAGCTGCTGCACTTTATCCTTCTCTTGGATTAGGGCTCCGGCCACTGCTTCTTCAGTGGCGACTAAGTAAACTATTAGAGGTTCTCCTGGGTCTGGCTTGACTAGGATTGAGGGTGCGGATAGGTACTCTTTGAAGCTTTTGAAGGCTTCTTCGCACTCTTCCGTCCACTTGAACTCCGCCCCTTTTTTCATCAACTTGAATAGGGGGGCCGTTTTCATAGTTGAGGCTGCTAGGAACCTGGAGAAGGCTGCTAGCCTGCCAGTTAGCATCTGTACTTCTTTCAAAAACTCCGGCTGCTTCATGGAGATAATGACTTGGCATTTTTCCGGGTTAGCCTCAATTCCTCTGTTGGTTAACATAAAACCGAGAAATTTTCCGGCTTCGACCGCAAAGGCGCACTTCGGTGCTCCCGTAATTTGCCGAAGACCTTCTCCAAATTGGGGATTAATTCTTCATCCGCCTTCGCCTTGACTAACATGTCATCCACATACACTTCGAGGATGCCCCCAAGTCGTTCCTTGAACACTCTGTCCATGAGCCTTTAGTATGTAGATCCTGCATTCTTCAATCCGAACGGCATTACTTCGTAGTAAAAGCTGCCGATGGGAGTGATAAATGCTGTCTTTTCAGCGTCTCCGGGATACATTGGAATTTGATTGAATCCGGAGTAAGCATTCATGAACGAGAGAAATTTGTACCCGGAAGCTTTGTCTACCAATCCATCAGTGCTTGGGAGTGGGTATGGGTCTTTAGGGCATGCCTTATTCAGGCTAGTGTAGTCGACACACATTCGCCACTTTCCATTGCTCTTTGGTACCATTACCACGTTGCTGGGAATACTTAATCTCTTGGATAAATCCTGCTTCGAGAAGGCTTTGGACATGCTTCTTTGTTTCAGTCACCTTTTCCGGGCTCATTCGCCGCAGCTTTTGTGCTACCGGCTTGCTTCCGGCTACCAGGCATGTCAGCTGTTGTCCATGCAAAGAGATCAGAATTCTGTTTCAAAAACTGAGTTACCCTCTCCTTCAATTCTTCCGGCAAGTCTTTTGCAATCATGGTCACCTGCTCGGAATGTTGCCCTACTTGGACTTGTTGGAGATCGCCTATCGGCTTCGGTCTCTCGTGGACCTTCTTTTCTGGTGGTTCGAGGTCTACTAAGAAGCATCCTTTGGCTCCATCCGGCTTCTCTAGCTTCGAAAGTTGCTCTTTGGAGATGTGTAAGGTGGCGTTATGACACTTCTCTGCTTCTTGTTTGTCTCCACGAAGTACGCCTACTTTTACTTCTTCTGTTATGAACTTCTTTGTGAAGATGGAGGTTGCTACAACTGCTCCTATCCGATTGAGGGGTCGGTCTTCCCACAATCGCATTGTAGGCGGAGTTGTGGTTGACGACCAGCTACCTTACTTTTGTGCTTCGCCTGTTTGGTGGGTCTCCAATGGTGACCCATAATGTCACGAAACCATCTGGGGTTACCCTTTCACCAGAGAAACCGACTAACTCGTCGGAATGACTTTCCAAATCTTTATCAGTGAGTCCGAGTGCATCAAAGCAACGTCGGAAGAGGATGTCTGCAGAGCTTCCTTGGTCTATGAAGACTCGTCGGATTGTTGCGTCAATGACATCTATGGAAATCACTAAGGGAGGATTCAGAGTGTCGGTTGTTCTTCCGATCTCTTCCGAAGAGAATGTGATTTCTGGAGGTGGTTTATCATGCAATGTCCTAGGCATGACTTCCACGGCGAGGCATGAGTGCTTGCTCCTTTTGGCCGCTTTCCGTGATGGTGGGTTTCCTTCATCCGGAAGCCCTCCTGAAATCATTTTGATCTCCCTTCTAGTCACGCTATCTTTGGGCTCATTCTTTCCTTCAGTGGACTTTTTTGAGTTGTCTACCCTTTGCCTTGTCCTTCTATCATCTCTTCGATCACTGCTTCTTCCGGTGTATTCATGGAACTTTCCCTTCTTCAAACTCTTCTCGACAAATTCGAGGAGGTCTCGGCAATCTTCCGTGTCATGACCGTTTTGCTTATGATACTTGCAGTAGGCATTCCGGTCTTTTCTGTGACTGTTCTTGATTGCCCGTGGTGCCGGGATTCTCTCCACTTGGGATACTTCATGAAGGAAGGTTGTCAGTGAGACATTCAATGGATTCTATTAGGATCTGCTGGAGCGCTGTTCCCGTCTGCTGCGGTCTTCTCGCGGTAGATCCTTCCGGTTAGCTTTCTTCTTGTCACGGTCAGTTTTCGCTTCCGTTTGTCCTTCTTCTTGTTGCAAGTATTCGTGAGATCTTTCCTGAATCTCTTCCACTGTTTTGGGTGGCCTTTTGGTAAGGCTTTTGAGGAATGGGGTATCCTCTCGGAGGCCTTTAACCAATTCCATGAGGGTTGCTTGACATTCCAGCCCCGCAATCTGAGTGCACTCGGAGGTGAACTGGTCCAGATAGTCCCGCAAAGACTCTTCCGACTTCTGCACGACCGAATAGAGGTTCAAGCAGGTTTTTAGGAGCTTTCTCTGAGTGGTGAAGTTTTTTAGAAAACCTCCAGACAGGTCGGAGAAGCTTTTAATGCTTCCGGGTGCCAAAGAGTTAAACCATGTCAGCGCGTCCTTTTTGAAGGTCACGGAAAAAGCTTTGCACTTTGTAGCATTTGAGGCGTTCAGGAGAACCATCCTATTGTCGAAGGCATCCAGATGGTGCTTCGGGTCGCTGCTTCCATCGTATAGCTCCATATCCGTCGGGTATTTGAACTTTTTGGGAAGCTCTTCCGAGAGGATTGCGAGTGAGAAGGGATGCTTGCTACTTTCCTTCGCCGGTGGATTTCCGGCCACTGTCGACGGCTTCTACGTACGGGAGCGTGAGTCACCCACCCCTTCATCCTCGTCAATGTAAGAGAGCCTATTCTGGAGTTTTTGTTTCAACTCTTGATCGCGCTTTTTAGCTTCTAGCAAGGATTGCTGTCTTGCAGCCATAGCTTCTGCCCGTTTCATCGCCTCGGAGGCGATCTCCGCCTCCCGAGTTTGTCTCTTCACGAGTTCTCTCAGGGTAGTTTCCATCTGTTGGATATTCTGGTTTGGGGGGATTATTCCCTTCTCCGGGGTAAACTGGGGGATGTTTTCGACAGCACCGTCGTTGTTGAGTTGAGCGTCCACCATCTTTAGCTCGGAGGTTCAGTTTTCGTCTCTCGACTCGATTCTAAAGTCTATTTTCCCCACAGACGGGGCCAATGTTAAGCACAAGTGTACCAAACAATGATCCAATGGATCTTAGACGTGAGAGAGAATAAACAGTGAGAATGAGAGAGAGAGAGAATGTTCCTTCCGATGGAAGCACTCGGAAGAGTCCGAGGGCTGAATCCGAAGAAGGTGGTTGATTTGATGATTGAATAGTACTAGAATCCCAAAATTAGGATTATGAGATTCTATGCCTAATATGGTAGGTTAGAGTTTAGAGAATGCGTACCTTAGGGTGTGTTTTCCCTAGCTTATATAGCTGCGGGTGGTTAAGGTTCGGATAGTATCTCTTCATGATCCTATCGAATCTTTCCTTTTTAGTTTGATCTTTGATCGTATGGACCAAGTAAATTGGCTATTGACTTAGTGGATTGAGCCTTATTGGGCTGGTCCGTAACAATTCGTTTCATCAACATAAGGCTCTTCGGTCTTCCTACGATCCATGGCAACCCATGTCATTTACTACACCAGAATCTCCCATTCCATTGCCAACCCAAGCCTCTTTAGATATTTTCATTTCACATACTTTCCTCCTTGGCCGCTGACCTTCTTTTGGTTGGTGCCGGTGGTTGGAGAGATAATAAAAGACCACGATGATGATGAATATTTAATAAACAATTGATTTCACATTATTAAAACATTTTTTAAAAATAATGAAAAAGTTATCTGTATTTAAAAACAACATAAAAATTTAAGAAAATAACGTTGAAATTCTTTAAAAATAATACAACATACAAATTTTACCAAATAATTACAAAAACTACAAAATACAAATTTCCCCTTTCCTTCTCCTTGTCCCTCCTCTCCTAATACAAAACAGGACCACACAACCAAAGAGGATTCAATGATGGTGGCAAAAAAGGGCAAATGCATCCTCCGCCACTCTATATCTAACTTATGCCTCAAAATCAAACCATGAAGATTAATTATTGTTTTATGTGAACTCGGTTGAAGATCACCATCACTTATATTATATCATAACACAAGTCCTCACTTTGTACCAACGTGGCAAAATTGTACTGGGTTTAGGCAAAAGATTCTTCGTGAATTTCCGAATCTTGCCCACACATTACAGTCCATGCTGCTAACCGCCTAACCCAAACTTCCTTGTCCTTTACTACATCTATCTTGAATTCCACTGCCAACCATAACCACAATTTCTTTCACAAAACATAGATATATCCTCTACTTCTCAGTCCATTTCATTTTATTCATCATTCCTTATATCCTCGCACTCTTATTCGTTAACAAGGCAATAAACTTAAACATCATGCTCCTCCTAGTTGTTTTCATCATCATCTTTGCCATCACGTGGCTCCTCTTTTTCAGGCCCAACAAGGCCCATCAAAACCTCCCTCCAGGCCCATCAGGTCTCCCAATCCTCGGCAACCTCCTCTCCCTCGATCCCGAACTCCACACCTATTTCGCGGGCCTGGCCCGCACCTACGGCCCGATCTTCAAGCTCCAGCTTGGCGGCAAGCTCGGCATCGTCATCACCTCCCCTACCGTGGCCCGCCAAGTTCTCAAGGATCACGACATCGTTTTCGCCAACCGCGACGTCCCTGCCGCCGGAAGAGCCGCCAGTTACGGCGGATCCGACATCGTCTGGACGCCTTACGGACCCGAGTGGCGGATGCTGAGGAAAGTGTGCGTCCTCAAGATGCTGAGCAACAACACGCTCGACTCCGTGTACGAGCTCCGCCGCAACGAGGTGCGAAAAACGGTCGGATTCTTGTACGATCGGGTCGGGTCAGAGGTGAACGTTGGGGAGCAGGTTTTCTTGACGATTCTGAACGTGATAACGGAGATGATGTGGGGAGGGGCGGTGGAAGGGAAGGAGAGGGAGGGTTTGGGGGCGGAGTTCAGGGAGGCGGTGGCGGAGATGACGGCGCTGCTTGGGAAGCCGAACGTGTCGGATTTTTTCCCCGGGTTGGCAAGGTTTGACTTGCAGGGTGTGGAGAAGCAGATGCAGGCGCTGGTTCCGCGATTCGATGGGATATTCGAGAGGATGATTGGTGAGAGGCTGAAGGAAGGGAACACGAAAAGCAGTGATTTCTTGCAGTTTCTTTTGAATTTGAAGGAGGAAGGTGACTCCAAGACACCACTTACCATGGTTCAACTCAAGTCACTTCTCATGGTATGTAACACTTGCTTTTCTCATTCTTCACTTCAAACTTCAAACTTCAAACTTTGCTTTCTCACTTTTGTAATTGTAGCCAAAAAAGGTTGGGTTTTTTATTTTCTATTCTTGGCTTGCCCACTTACCTTGCCCCCTTGGCCCCTTCCAACCTTTCTGCCCTCTCACTCTCTACTCATTCTAGAATTTTCATGATATTTTGAAAGCAAAAGGTCAATAGTACATGTGAAAATTATGGGTTATTTATGGTGTGCAGGCTTCATGAGCTAAACTATAGATCTAACCGTTTTTAATTGGTAGCATTTATTATCAACCCTAAATTTAAGTGCTTTTTTAAAAAAGGAAAAGGCTCAATTAATTTTTAAATACATTTAAAAAAACAGCGTGTAAATCTATTAAATAAATAAATGTTAAAAATTTTGGTTATATAGTCACCAAAAAATAAATGTTAAAAATTTTGGTGATATGTTATAAGCATATTGGAGGTGGACAAGATCCGGATCGGCCCGCAACCCGGTCCATTTTGCGGGGTTGGGTTTATTATTTATGATCCATTGTATTTTCGAGTCGGGTTCGGGTCTTGTTTTAGGTCACCCGATCCGGTTTCGAAGTCATTTATTTTAAATTAAAAATACATTTTAAGGTAAGATTAGTGATCAAATATTATATTTTTGTACTTTTATTAATATTTTATATATTATATAATATTATTTTTTCTTTAAAATAATTAATTTTGATATTAACATAATATGACATTGGTTAAATTTAATGTTTAAAATTAAAAATTTATTACTTTTTTATATAAAATTTATAAAATTATATATATTAATTTATATCGGGTCTATTAAGGTCGGGTCCGGGTCTTGTCAAACCCAACCCGTGTTATATTTACATAAAAAAATTAGACCCGCATGTTATTAGGGCCGGATTCGGGTCTTATCAAACTTGGCCCATGTGCACCCCTAAAGCATACTCAAGTGTAATATATTAGAATAATTCTATTTGCACACTAAAATCAACCATCAAATTAGGCATTAGTGTATAATGTGCATTGAAATATAAAATACATGTGTAGTTTAACTCATTTTTAATATGTATTTAGTATTTCAATACGTATTATACACTAGTAACTAATTTGATAATTAATTTTAATGTACATTTAGCATAACTCAATATATTAACTTTGATCTTATAAAACGATAATTTCCATGATTTATAGTTCTAAGTTGTTTAACATCAAGAGTTTTCTTTTTTTCTACAAAAAGAAGGCTTACTTGGTAGTTGGTACTTGATAGCGGTAGGAAGAACAATCCTTACAAAGTATTTTATAAAATGTAAATATTTATACAATTATCTAATTCTATTTTTATTTTTTATGATTGAAATTCACACATGACATCGATAAAAATATGTTACTTTCATGTAATTGAATCTACCTATAAATTTTTTACAATAAATGTGTATGAAAATCAAATCATTATAATTATTACTAGTACATTAATATCCACTAATGATGATAGGCCTATTAATCTTTAGTTTTAATTGTTACATATTCGTTAGGAATAATGCTACAAACTAACGTTAGGGGACTAATAGGGAACTAATTAATATAATTTCGTAAAAAAAAAGTCTTGATAATCAATATTAGAGAGAAAATAAAAAGTTAATATTATTTTTTCTTCTTTTTTATTTTTTTTTACCACTAATTATTTTCCTAATTACACTCATTGTATGTCTCCATATTGATTCCCTAATATGAATTCCGTAGCATTATTCTTAGAGAAATAGGCCGGTAGCATTATTCTTATTATTATTAGTATTTAGCTAATATCTAACTTAGCTCCCAAGGACACATGATAATCTTACCATAAGTAAAAATTTATAAATTATAAATATAATAAATACATTGAGAACTTGAATTTTTTTTATATTTTTAATAAAAAAGTTTAATCTATAATTTTAACATTTGTCTTTAGGATAAACCATCATCATTATTATTATTATTATTATTATTATTATTATTATTATTATTATTATTTCCTAGTGTAAAAAAATTATTGAAAACTTTTATGACTGGATGGAAACTTTGGATGGAACTTTAACAGGACATGGTGGTGGGTGGATCTGACACATCCGCCAACACAATTGAATTTGCAATGGCCGAAATGATAAACAACCCAGAGGTAATGAAGAAAGTCCAAGAAGAATTAGAAGCAGTAATTGGCAGAGACACCATAGTAGAAGAGTCACAAATTCACAAGCTACCTTATTTGCGCGCAGTGATGAAAGAAACCCTTCGATTACACCCAGCACTTCCACTCTTAGTCCCTCACTGCCCCAGTGAAACCACCATCGTGGGAGGCTACACAATCCCAAAGGGTTCTCGCGTGTTCGTGAACGTGTGGGCCATACACAGAGACCCTTCTATTTGGGACAAACCCCTTCAGTTTGATCCTACTAGGTTCTTGGAAGATGGTGTTGCTAAATGGGACTTCAGTGGGAGTGATTTTAGTTACTTTCCATTTGGTTCTGGAAGAAGAATATGCGCTGGGATTGCAATGGCTGAGAGGACTGTTCTGCACTCTCTTGCCACGCTTGTGCATTCATTTGATTGGAAGGTACCAGAAACAGAGAAGTTTGATGTGTCTGAAAAGTTTGGTATTGTTCTTAAGAAGAAAGTACCTCTGGTTGCAATTCCTACACCACGGTTATCCAATCCAGATCTTTATAAGTAGAATTAATCGATGCATGGTCATCAAATACGAGTATTTGTGTAGTTAATGATCAAAGGAATAATATTTTGTCACGTTTTAGTTTTAATATTACAAGGTGGATGGACAAAAGAAAGAGTGATGCTACAATATATCATGTAAAATTCAGATTATTGTATGCATGCTTGACAATAATGAATCCCATATATATTATACTATCATCATTAGTCTGAAATCTGCATAGTCTGCCCAAAAAAACAAACAAAAAATTATAAAAAAAAACCTTTATGGTTAGTTAGTAGCTAATTAAGTGAGAATCAGTTAGAGAGTTGCTGTTGGTCAGTTAGAAAGTTAGTTACTAGTTAAGCTGAGTCAACATTGAGCTCTTGTACATATACATCAGATGTAACCAGATTCAGGTAATCAATCATGATTCTCACTTCCCTCACTTGAAGCTATTTTATTTTCTCTTACTCTCTCAACTCTTGTCTATTCTCTGTGTTCAAGCCTCGGCCTGATACAATTTCAAAAATTAAATTGAGCTAACCGTCAGTCGCTCTTAGAAACAAGATCCAATCCCACAAGTTGTTCACATACCCTAATGACAAGGCTTCATACTACACCCCTACCTACTATTTATTAACAACAATTCTATTTGCATATCAAAATCAGTCACCAATGTATAATACACATTAAAATACTAAATACATATTAAAAATGAGTTAATTACATATGTATTTTGTATTTCAATACGTATTATACACTGATTGCTGATTTTAGTAGCTGATTTTGGTATACACCTAGCATAACTCATTTATTAAAATTCTTTTAATGAATAATGTTAGAGAAAAAGTAGCACAAAATTGCCTTATTTATTTTACTAATTATAATTTTATATATAAAACATTTATAATAATATAATTTATAATATTTGAAATTATCTATTTATTTCAACAATAATGAAGGAATACAAAATAAAAAATAAAAACATTGCTCGCAAACTTTTTCTTATACTAGATGCTAACTGCAATAATCTATGCTTGTTGTTAAAAACCTGACTTGAAGTCGAGGAGTGCAAGGCTCTCACTTTCTTTGCACCAAATTATTTCATCGGCACCACAAACATAGTTCACACCATGCAAGTAATGCGACATCAACCACACCATAAGTATGGCTTGAATGAGAATCTTGAAACAAGATGTAGGAGTAATGCTACGGAATCAACGTTAGGAGACTAATAGGAAGACAATAAGTGTTATTAAGAAAATAGTGAGTGATAAAAAAAAAAGAAAATAAAAAAAAATAATATTAATTTTTTATTGTGTCATTAATATTGGCTATTAATAAATATGATTTAGTCCAGGTATCGCTATATATAGAGATTGATTTAACCCAAGTATTTTATTTTTTTATAAATACAATTTTAATTAACATGTAAATATTTACGTACACCAATAATATATGGCCATGTTTTGAGTAAAGTTATTAAGATAGAGAAATCTAAGAGAAATGACAAGTCCGATAATTCCAGTGGTATGTCGTAAGATAGGGGTTCAAAGACTTCATGGAAGGAAAAACCAAAACTGATCGTTATTGCTTATAATGGTGACACTACCGTTACTTATAGGTTAGGTCGAGGGAAAACTGTGCTTAATTTTTGTTTACTCCTTTTCATACTCTTTAGTATATAATTAATTGACTTAATTAATTTTTTTAAAAAAATCTAATATCCTATTCACTCCAAATTAGATTTTGTTTCAATTTAATTTAATCTTAAAATTTATCGATTTTAAATTACTCATCATTCAAATACGCCAAAAATCGTGTTTATTTGTCTAAGTATATGTATAGAAAAATCAGATTAAAAAATACCCTTACACATATCTATCTTTTACGTATATATGCAGCCATCATAGAGAAGAGAACACGATGTATAAGACAAGCCAAGATTACAATGCAAGTAAAGCTTTTTAAGGCAGAGAACGAATTGGACCATTCCGATGACTTTATAAGGTCTGCTATTGCTGACAAAATGACATGTTCATCAATTTCATATCTTCAATAATGTGCAGTGAAATAAACTTCCAAGACTTTCTTGTAGAAAACTTAACCTTAAGTCGTCCAAAGACCAAAAATTAACCTTAGTGACAAAACGCATTTCTTGTACGTAGTGCTATAACTTGCTTTACACACTCATCAAGGTTGCAAACTTAATCTTCATTCACAATAGAGTATTTTTCGCATGCTGCACGAAGTGTTAAATCGATATACATATTTATTTTAAATTTATTTATAATATTATTTGAAAAAATAAAATATTTAAGTCAGTGATACATTTGTTACGTCTTGTGTTTTACATTCTTCTTCCATAATATCTTTAATCAACTCACTAAATTAGACAATTATCAATTAATTAACTTATACTTTGATAAAAAAAAAACTTAGTTATGCACTTATTAGATTTAATAAAAATACAAAGTTTTTTAATTAATAACAAATTTTTCTTCCAATTTTTATTTCATATTTTTTATTGTAAATATAATGATAGAAAATTTTAATGTAAAATTAATAAATCTTATTTTTATCCCAAAATATTATCTTATTTTTTTATATATTTAATAATTAAAAATTTAGTGTTTTGTACGTGGAGTGAGAGAAAAAAAAAATATTGTATATTATTTTTAAATTGATCTTTCGAATCTCGCATCATGCTAAACTGCAACACATTATATGGTCATCCATTTAATTGTATATTTATGAAATGCATTGAGGTGATGACACATATCAATTCATTGAAAAATGAAAAATTTATATCAAGTTTTTGAGGAATGGATATCTATTCAATCTTTATATAACGGGATATTCGATAATCATCTCCATATTTTGCATATTGTGAATGGTGGTGAATGGTGGTGATTGGTTGTGTGTATTCCCCACATTGGAAGCAAGGTGCAAACCCAACCCATGTCTTTATCCTTGGTTACAAATTAAATTTCCATTCCACTGCCCAAATCCATCTATCAAAATAGGTACATTATTGTCCTAATGGTGGATATGGTCATATGGATATGTCCACTACTAGTGGGCATTGAGTGGTAGCCAGAAGCCCTTCCCCCTACTCTTGTGTGGCAATGAGATTGTCCACCCAATAAAAAATCTATACATATTTTGGCTTCACATTATATAAATTCTCCTCTCTTCTCCCACACTTTGTTTCATTTCATCCCTCAACTTTTTTTCCATTCCTAATAATATCAACACAACGCAACATGTTCACTATGCTCCTCTCTTCAGTAACTCTAGCCACCACACCCCTCCTCATAATTGCCTTCACCGTCATCTCCGCACTTACATGGCTCCTCTTCCTCAGGCCCAACTCGGCCCACCCAAACCTTCCACCAGGCCCACCTGGCCTCCCCATAGTGGGCAACCTCCTCTCCCTTGACCCAGACCTCCACACTTACTTCTCCTCGCTGGCCCACACCTACGGCCCAATATTTAAGCTCCAGCTCGGAAGCAAGCTCGGCATCGTCGTAACCTCCCCTTCGCTGGCCCACCAAGTACTCAAGGAACACGACACCATTTTCGCCAACCGCGACGTCCCTGCTGCCGCAAGAGCCGCCAACTACGGAGGATCCGACATCGCATGGACATCGTACGGACCTGAATGGCGTATGCTGAGAAAAGTGTGCGCCCTCAAGATGCTGAGCAACAACACACTCGACTCCGTCTACGAGCTCCGCCGCAACGAGGTCCGGAAAACAGTGGCGTTCTTGTACGAGCGGGTCGGGTCAGAGGTGAACGTTGGGGAACAAGCGTTCCTGACGGTGCTGAATGTGATAACGGAAATGATGTGGGGCGGAGCGGTGGAGGGGAAGGAGAGGGAGGGATTGGGGGCGGAGTTCAGGGAGGCGGTGGCGGAGATGACGGAACTGTTTGGGAAGCCGAACGTGTCGGATTTTTTTCCTTTGTTGGCAAGGTTTGACTTACAGGGGGTGGAGAGGCAGATGAAGGCGCTGGTGCCGCGGTTCGATGGAATGTTTGAGAGGATGATTGGCGAGAGAGTGAAAGGAGGGAAGAAGAGCAATGATTTCTTGCAGTTTCTGTTGAACTTGAGGGAGGAAGGTGACTCCAAGACCCCACTCACCATGGTTCAACTCAAGGCACTGCTCATGGTACGTTTCCTTCATTTATAACAAGCTCTATGTCTTTATATGCATCAACATGTTTGATCAATGATCAGAGTGTTATTCATTTCATATGTGCTCTTGAGATCTTACATACACTTAATTTAATTTGTACAGGCCATTTCTCAAATGAATATGTAAAAATTATCTTCATATGAAGTTTTGATTTTTATGCTATATTTTTTAAAAAAATCTAATACTTTTTAAAATGTAACACTTTTATAACATATTAAAATCTAATTATTTAATTTATTATTCAACGATAAAGATAAAAATTTTTATATGAAAACACTTTCAATATCTTTATGATAGTATCCATTCTTTATATAAGTTAAAAAACAATTAAAATTTTCTCACTCAAATCATATGCATATTTTAAAAAAAAATGTTCGTTTTTGGACTTTTTATTTGTCCACCAAATAAATGTTTAACAAGTCTTGTTTAATTCATTTTTAATAGAATTATGTTATTTACACACTAAAATTAATTTTTAAAATCAATCACCAATGTATAATATATATTAAAATTATAGAATATATATTGAAAATAATAAAATTGCACATATATTAATATATGCTAGTTGATTTTAATTTATAAATAAAAATTTATTTTAATATATATTTTATATTTTAATATATATTTTATCATGATAGCTAATTCAATAATTAAATTTTGATGTGTAAATATTATTTTAAAAGAAAAAGCAACCTAAACATTAGACATGAAGAGCAACCCTATAAATTTATCATTAAATTAAATTAGTGTTACACTAAAACTAGTCATTAAGATGGCCATATTTATAAAATATATAAAAATAAAACAAAAAATACATATTTAAAATAAATTAATATATATATATATATATTTATACATAAATATATAATAGTTAATTTAATGGTTGATTTTAAACTTAGGGCTTGATACAATTTTTTGAGAAGATATTTTTTTACTTAGAAAAACACTACGAAACTAATAATAAAATCCAACTAACAAGCCAATAGCATCTCCTCCCTTTTCCCTTCTCAATCATTACCATTCATCTTCTCTGACCCCATTCCCCCCCTCCACCCACCCCCCACCAAAACAATAATCAAAACTCATCTTCGTTGCTGCCCTCACCCGAGCTCATCTTTGCCTTCGACATCTACATCACCATCGTTCCGTCATTGCTTCTTCTTCTTCGTCGTTATCTCCTCTCTCTCTCTCTTCCTTCCTCCCTCCATTGCAGCCTCATCGCATCGCCGCCGCTTCTTGACTTTTACTTTGCTGACTTCGATAGCAATGGCAAGGTAGAGCACAACGTTAATCTATTCGAACTCCAACAGAATCGCCGCTTTTTCTTCTTCTTCTTCTTCCTTCTTCTTCTTGGTAAGGGTTGCCTTTGTTGTGGTGGTGGTAGCGATGATGTGGATGTTGTTTTTGTTGGGGTGATGGTGGTGGCAGTGAGGAGGTTGCAGATGATAATTTTATTTAGTTTCGAATGATAATTATGTTTAGTTTCAAATAATAACTTTTTTAATTTCAAATGATAACTATTTTTAATTTGTCATAATAACTTATAATTAGATTTATTGGCTCTCTAATATTAATTTCATATTACTACTACTGTTATACTTATGAAAAATATAATTATTTTATTTTGTATTTGATAAATAAAAAAATCACTAATCAGTGGTACCTTTTAAAGATTAGGGTGTGTTTGAAAGTACTAAGATGAAAATTTTCAAAATTATTTCTTCTCCTTTGCTTCCTTGTTGTTTTTGTTGTTGTGTTGATAAGGACTGGCTTTATTGTTGTGGTGGTGGTGAAGTAGTTGTTGTTGTTATTGTGGTGATGGTGGTGGTGGTGAGGAGATTGCAAATGAATTTTATTTAGTTTTGAATGATAATTGTGTTTAGTTTCGAATGATAACTGTTTTTAGCTTCAGATGATAATTATTTTTAATTTATAATGATAACTTATAATTAGATTTATTGACTCCCTAATATTAGTTTCATATTACTACTAGTGTTGTACTTATGAAAAGTGTAATCACTTTATTTTGTATTTGATAAATAAAAAAATCACTAAACAGTGGCACCTTTTAAAAATTAGGGTGTGTTTAAAAGTATTAAGGTGAAAATTTTCAACATTACTTTATGTTTATTAAAATTAAAAAATTAATATAATTTCATTTATTAATAAATAATTAAATTTGTTATTATTATATTTATATCTATTATAATATTTTTTAATTTTATAATATATTTTACAAATGCAAATATAAAGGTTCAAAAGTATTCATCTTTTAAAAGACATCTTTAATAAACTATAAAAATAAAAGTTTTAGTAAAACAAGTTTTAATTTACAAATATTATTATATTTATGTATTAATATATGTGTTATCTGATTGAATTTTAATATATATTTTATATTTTAATATATATTTTATATGAGAATAATTGTTTGAATAGAATGAAAAACTGTATAGATTTGGTTAAAAATAATAATAATAATAAAATAACATTATTTTAAATAAGTATCAAACCATGAATAGTAAATTTTTATTTTTCACGGTAGCATCCACCGTAGTACAAATATAGTTTGATTTTTTTCACATAAAGTTATGCATGGTTGCATGGATATATAGAAATCAAATTAGGGATGGTAACGGGGCACGTCGAAATGGATATTTAAATAGCCATACTTAAATTTAAATTTACGGGTATTTAATTTTTAGCCCCATATCCAAATCTACGAATATATACTGCCGTATATCCAAACTCATGGATATCTATAACATAAATAAAGTAAATTAATTATTCAATAAGATTATTATTATCTAATAAAATATTTTATAAATATAATTAAATATAAAATAATATATAATTATTCTCAACATGACAACAATATAATCGTTTTGAAAAAAAATAGATTTAAGATTTTTTTAAACTAAAATTACCAAACTAATAACCATCTAAATAGTATTAAATATCTTAAAAATTAAACTAAATTATATATATACGAACATGGGGCGAAGCAGGCGGGTAATGGGGCTCAGTACTCAAACCTGCCCCATACCGCTCCAAATACCAACCACATTTATGGCGGGGCAGGTCAAGACGAGACGGGATAGGTTAGATTGCCATCATCCCTGAAATCAAATGTGGTAGTTACTGACTTTAGAGTTTGTTGCAAACTTTTAGGTTTATCTTTTGTTTTAATTTTTTAAGTTTATATATTCAACAAAATTAAAAAATAATTTAAAACAAAAAACACGGTTAGAATTAGTGTTATTGGGCTTATAGCCCAATTAGATTTGTGAATTATACTATAAATAGAAGGTAGTTTATAATAATTGAGATAAGTTTAGAAATGAATTAAATCTAATTTTTCCTTCTTGACTCTAATCTTAGGGATTTTCTCTATCTTTCTCCGTGATTTTTATAATTCATTATTCTAATAGATACTAATTCGTATGAAACACACACACTTTAAATTTTAGAAGAGTTAATTAATCACTAAAATTATCCATAAAATTTTTAAACGACGATAAAAATAATTTTTAATTTTATTAATGATAAAAATATGCCCACAAATTATTTAAAAACCCGACAAAAGTGTTCAAATTTGAGTGATAATAGTATATACTTTTGTTAAGATTTTAAATAAAAAAAACGAGTAATGCTAGGGAGCCCACGTTAGGGAGCCCATAAATATAATTAGGGATATAGTGGGTCGTAAAAGAGCAAAGAGAAAAGAAAGAAAAAGCCTATTAGCCACCTATTGTCTAACAAACTATGGCTTCCTAAACTTTCTATAAAAAAAAACTATCGGTAACCAATATTATTTTAATTAATAAATCATGAGAACATCTAAAACGTTAAAAACAGAACGTCCTATACTATACAATAAAAAATTTTTGAAAATCAAATATATATATAACTTCATGGATACCTTTTAAAAATAGAATATTAGAAATCTAAAAAAAAATATCTAATTTAAATTATTGGATATATTGACTGAATTTTTATTTATTACTTAACATTACTTATTAAATAATTCATGCGCATTTTTATCTCAATAAACCATTTTGACGAGCCTTAAAAAATTCATGGAGGATTTTTTGATTAACTCATCTTAGAAAGAGAAGGTACTTATTAGCATATTTTATTTTGGACGGCAATTAACAGGACATGGTGGTGGGTGGATCTGACACATCCTCCAACACCATCGAATTTGCAATGGCTGAAATGATAAACAATCCAGAGGTAATGAAGAAAGTGCAAGAAGAATTAGAAGCAGTAGTTGGCAGAGACACCATAGTAGAAGAGTCGCACATTCACAAGCTACCTTACTTGCGCGCAGTAATGAAAGAAACCCTTCGATTACACCCAGCACTTCCACTCTTAGTCCCTCACTGCCCCAGTGAAACCACCATCGTGGGAGGCTACACAATCCCAAAGGGTTCTCGCGTGTTCGTGAACGTGTGGGCCATACACAGAGACCCTTCTATTTGGGACAATCCACTTGAGTTTGATTCTAACAGGTTCTTGAATGATAACAAATGGGACTTTAGTGGGAGTGACTTCAGGTATTTCCCATTTGGTTCAGGGAGAAGAATATGTGCTGGGATTGCAATGGCCGAGAGGACGGTTTTGTATTTACTTGCTACTCTTGTGCACTCCTTTAATTGGAAGGTACCTCAAGGAGAGAATCTTGATGTATCAGAAAAGTTTGGTATTGTTCTTAAGAAGAAGATATCTTTAGTTGTCATTCCCACAGTACGACTATCCAAATTAGATCTTTATAAGTAGAATGATTATTCACCTAATTCATATGTACACCATTTCGAGAAAATATGTATTCTACCCTGAACGTATACATACCCTACAATTATTATTATTGTGAAACCTTTTTTATCATTAAGAGTGGGTAGAGTTTAGTCACTTTGAATTATTGTATCCTTCTTGTTAAGTAACAGCACATCTATGATCGATTCATTAAAAGTCAATAACGAAATTTTACCATGGATAATTGGTGTACTTTGTGGCGCTAGCTGTACATTTTAAGTTTTTAACAATAATAACGAGATCATTAATTGATGATGGGTAAGTAAGATCACGAGACAAATACACTTTTTTCCATTTCCATTTCACTACTGGTTGATTACTGTCTTTGCCCAGTTGTGTACTTGTGTAACCTTAAAATGGAATCACTAGATAGAGATTGGTTGGCCATTGATGAGTTATACTACCAATTGGTGGAACAAATTTATTAGTAATTAAAAAGGGTGTTGGCTTGGCTATTGTCAATATTATATAGAAAAATTAAAATTTTCACTTTTCAATAATTTTTTATATTACACATTTTAGTAAAACAATTAAAGCATAAATTAATGAATTTAATTTCGACAATGTAAAGAGAGTTTACACATGCATTTAATAAGATGACGTCACATCAACAAAAATAACTTCTTTTTCCACCCACCTCGTGATTGGTTATCAAAACCAACGGATATAATTGTATGACTGTGTAAAACGTTTTACACTGTCAGTGTATCAAAATTAAACTCTAAATTAATAAATACATCATCGTTTCAAGATACAGAAATTGTTAATTTGAAAATAAACGGTGCTACGAAACGAACTAGGGAGCTAATAATTAAATTATCATCCAAAATTTATATGAGTTATTATTCGTAGTATGTGTTAGCTTCCTATTAATTATAATGTATTGATTTCCTAATTTTTTCATTAAGAATAACTTTTTATGAATATCTAATCATCCTCCTATTTTGCTATACGATTTGATAAAATAAATTTAAAATAGTTCCTAAATATATGCGTTATTTTGGTTATTTAAAAACAAATGTTTTAATTTAAATTATTCTGTGAAAAATAAAACGGTTAATTAAATTATTATAGTTGTTGGTTGTCTTTGTCTCATTAATTCTGTGGCCTCTTCAATGCCAACTTATAACATGCAAGTAAGCCTCTTTTCTACTAGTATTTGCAATGATATTTCTAAAATTTTTAGGAATTTCCTTTGGAAAGGTCTTGTTGATGAAAAAGGCATGACTCTTGTTAAATGAGACACGGTTATCACTCCAAAAAAAATTGGTGAACTTGGTATTCGGGACCCTCACTGTGCTAATGTGGCGTTATTAGGCAAGTTAGTTTGTCATTTGTTCCACTCTCATGACAAGCTTTGGGTCAGGCTACTTATAAGTAAATATTTTCCATCCACTTTGGAAGGTACTTCGCCTTCTTTTAGTAGCGCTTCAACTATTTCGCAGAGTATTTATAAGGCCTTTCATATACCGAAAGATGGATTCTCATGGTGCATTGGTCCCCTATCTCAATCATTTTGGTATGACAGATGGAGAATGGAGGGTACTCTTGCTGAGTTTTTACCCTTCGTTCACATTTCTGATACTCAGTTTTGTATCCATGACATTTGGGAAAATGGAACATGAAATTTGGATTGGTCGTCTTCTATCATTCCTCACGAGGTGCGTCACAACATCTTCTTATACAATCCTGATTTACAACTCGGAGTTGAGTCTGGTTGATGGTGGAATGCTTTATCCTCTAAGATTTATTCTACTAGCTCTGATTACAATTGGCTTTGTCAGAGAAAGATTATTTGGGATTCAAACTCAAATTGGTTGTGGCTGTGGCGTCTACAAATTCCTGAGAAACACAAGTTACTTATGTCACTTTGTCTCCATGATGCTCTTCCAACTGCTTCTTTTCGATTCAAACGTGGATTAAACTTATCTGATATTTGTTCAAGATACAACATTCAACCTGAAATATCTCTACATTGTCTTCAGGATTGTCCTTGATATTTGGTGTAAATTGGGATTTTATTCAAGTAACCTTGATATCGAGAAGTGGTTTCTACATGGAATTAAAAATAACTACTTCCTCTTCACTTCAGCTTTGTGGTGGATATGGAGATTTCGCAATAATGCAATATTTAATCCAACTGACCCATGGACTCTAGAAAGGGTGGTGGCATTAGTACATTTCTTTGAACGAGAACTCCACAGAACTTTCTCAACGACTCAATCAATTTCTTTCAACTCAGTGAGCTTGAATTGGCAACCGCCAGCAACGGATGCAGTAAAGGTAAACTGTGCTGTCAGCGAAAAGGACAATGATGATGTCATTAGTTTTGGTTGCGTTATTAGGCATTCTAATGGATGTTGGCAACATGAATGTGCGGGGCTAATTCACCAACGTAGCGTGCTTCAAGGGAAACTCTTTGCTATTTGGAGGAGATTATTGTTAGCTTGAAAACTTAATTACAAAGAAGTCATTTGTGAAATAGATTGTCATGATGCCTTTATTCTTATAAATGATTCTACTATTCATACCGGTAGTGACACGGATGGATTAATTAAGAGAATTCAGGACCTTTCACGACGCCATTGGAGAGTAGAATTCCAGTTAATGGAAAAAACTGCAAACAGAATAGTAGATACCTTAGCTAAATTTGCTATATCTAAAGAAATTTACCAAGGTGACTGGCTCTTGCCTAGGGATGATCTTAAACCCCTTCTTCAACAAGACTTGAAATAGTTACCTGTTTGTTTAATTTTGCTGCTTTGCAGCTTCTTTTCTTTTCTTATATCTTTTGTCACCCAAAAAAAAATTATTATAGTTGTATTTCTAAAACTCAATTTGAAATACCCAATAATATTTTTAAAAATTATTAATATCTATATATCATTAGTTCATTGTCATCCATTGAAAGCAGCTTTAGTTTCAAAAGAAAATAAAATTGAGGCGAGAAATTCTCGTCTACCGTGATTCCGTGTAAAATTAAAACAGCTCACCTTCCTTGACCAATGAATGATGCAAATATGAAAAGGAAAATTTCTCTAATTATTAATTGCTAATGCAATCGTCCAATCTAACAACACAAATAATCTAAACATGTTTATAAAATTAATCCTTGCTAGATAGGGAGATTCCAGCGTTAACCATTTAACCTCATGGATTACTATGATTTATCAATGAATGAATCAATCACTCAAATCCATGTGCGTATTTCCGAAGCACACGTGTGATATAAATACAAACTCATCGCAGCAAAGAGAAAAAAAATAAGGTGGGAAAAAAGTTGAAAAAAAAAAAAACCTTACCCTAAACTCTCTAAACCCTTCTTCTTCTTCTTACTCTTGTTCTTGAGTGAAGGAAAGTGTGCAATTGAGGTGTTTGTGAAAATGTCGCAACTAAATCTAATGGATCAAGCGCCCTCCACGCCAGGGAAGCAAAAACCAGAGAAATCGCCCTACATTAACCACCGTATCAGGCTTCATTCCTCACTCTCCAAGCTCACTATCTTCTCCACCTTCTTCCTCGCCTTCCTTCTCTTCCTCTTCCTTTTATCCCCTCCCTCCGCCACCACCACTACCCCCACCACGCGCCGCCGTACTCTCGGCGACTCCTCCTCTACTTCTTCCGCCACCTCCTGGGGCGGCTCCGACTGGGAGAAGAGCGTCAGCAGGTCGGCGCGCCGTGGATCCCCCTCCGGCCTCACTGTCCTCGTCACCGGCGCCGCCGGATTCGTCGGAGCGCACGTCTCCCTCGCACTCAAGCGCCGCGGTGACGGCGTCCTCGGCCTCGACAACTTCAACCGCTACTACGACCCGAACCTCAAGCGCGCACGGCAGCGCCTTCTTGAACGCGCCGGCGTGTTCGTCGTCGATGGCGACATCAACGACGCCGCACTCCTCCGGAAGCTCTTCGACGTGGTGCCGTTCACGCACGTGGCACACCTGGCTGCTCAGGCCGGAGTCCGTTACGCAATGCAGAACCCTTCCTCTTACGTCCACAGCAACGTCGCTGGGTTTGTGAACCTTCTAGAAGCATGCAAGGCAGCGAACCCTCAGCCCGCTGTGGTTTGGGCCTCGTCGAGTTCCGTGTACGGGCTCAACTCCAAGGTCCCTTTCTCCGAGAAGGACCGTACGGACCAGCCCGCGAGCCTCTACGCGGCAACGAAGAAAGCAGGGGAGGAAATTGCCCATAGCTATAATCACATCTACGGGCTTTCCATCACGGGCCTGAGGTTCTTCACGGTTTACGGGCCTTGGGGCAGGCCAGACATGGCCTATTTTTTCTTCACGAAGGATATACTGAAGGGGAAGCAGATCACAGTGTTTGAGGCGCCTGATGGTGGAACGGTTGCTAGGGATTTTACTTACATTGATGATGTTGTGA
>JASCZI010151228.1:40960-63691 GCA_036250425.1 Stylosanthes scabra
TTTCTTAGGGGCTTTGGATACAGCGAAAAAGAGTACCGGGAGTGGGGGGAAGAAGAAGGGACCTGCCCAATTGAGGGTTTTTAATTTGGGGAATACTTTGCCGGTGCCGGTGACGGAGCTGGTGGCGATTCTTGAGAGATTGCTGAAGGTGAAGGCGAAGAAGAAAGTGGTGGCGATGCCGAGAAATGGGGATGTGAGGTTCACTCATGCCAATATTAGCTTGGCGCGTAAGGAGCTTGGGTATAGGCCCAGTACTGATTTGGGGACAGGGCTAAGGAAGTTTGTTAAGTGGTACCTTGAGTTTTATCCTGGCTCTAAGAAGAAGAGTGCTTGGTGATGGTGATTCTTCTTTAACAGTGGTGTTTTAGTTCTTCTGGTTGATGAATGATTGATTGTTTTATTTGTTGCCATTCACGGATTATGTACTTTTGTTATGCCTTCTGATTTTAGGAAGAAGATTTGGGTTTGGTTCTGCAGGATGCAGAGGATTGGTTGATGCTGAAAGAGTTCATATAATTGCATTAGGAGCGAGGAAGAACTAGTGTCATGGTGGTCTATCTTTTTTAATTTTTTTGGTTTTAAATCATGTTGTAACTTCCCTTCATTTTCATCTTCAATTGTATTCCTTTTAGGTTAGCCATTGTACAGTCTTTGACTAGAGAGATTAAATTGGGATTTGTTATTTGTGCATGCTCACTTTTTCTTGTATGTTTTCCAATTAAAACCATTTGCATGATAAGAATGTTCGATACTGTTCCATTGTCTATTAATCTGAAGGTGTGTGCTTAAGATGAACTCATGTTGCCACTTTTTTTGTTTAAACTGAGTTAAACTTGTCTTATGATGATGATGACTTGCTTATAAGTACTGCTACTCTGATGATTTCTGTTTGAGGCTCCAATCTAGTTAGATCGGAACTCTTGTGGGCATGGATGTTTTAGCCCCACACTTTCAGGTGCCAACCTACATTAGAGACTCTTGAGCCAGAGGCCAAGACCCAGCGGTGACATTAGGTGAAGTTTTCACTTTTCATCATTCAGAATGCTGTTTGGTTTTAAACTGTCGCATGTTTTAGCTGCCTATAATCCTATATCATGTTTATGCCATTTGGTAGCAGCAATTTTTAGGCTCGTTACCTAGTAATTTTTAATCATGTTGCATAACAGTATTTGACCAGAGCTAAAAGGATAAGTATGCTTGCATTAGGTCATTCATGGATTGGACTATGCCACTATTGTGTGGACTTGTTCTGTACAGTAAACTGTGTAAGATCAGAGACCCCTTTTCTTGTGTGCTTTTTTGGGGCTTTTGGGGTTGTTGGTAAGTTGATATTAAGCACTTTTCAATGTTATAGATATAGCCGTGGATTCGGACCAACTTACCTAAACTTTTTGATTAAAAAAAAAATATTGCCGTGCAGCTTGTTCATTTTGCAAATTCTACAGCAAGATCCCTTAACTGTCATACAAACCATTTGTCAAAGAAAAAGGATGTTTGTCCTACTTATAGTCTTATACACTTTCTTAAAATATAATATATAAGTTTTTTTATTTCTTTTATTTTTTATCAATTATTTTTAATAACATTTAGTAAAAAGTATATAAAAAAGAGTATATACATGTGGAAGGTAATTAGGCCGTGCACGTTTGCTATAGCCTGCAGATGAGTCAACAAAGTCGGCAATGGAGCTGCTATTATTTCTGAAATGGCTATATCGAGAAGACAATAATACCACATGGGTTTCAATCCTTGGTAATGGAAGACTCTTGCATTGTAAGTAATTTTTTTTTTTTTTTTGACATGGCATTGTAAGTTATTTGAAGAAGCATTTGCTCAAAATGTTGTCTTTCCCTTAGTGACAAATTTTGAGATTATTTTTCTTAGTTCAAAGTTAGTGAAACTTCATCTGTCAGATACAGATTGATGAGTGATAGGCTATCCTTTTGCAACTCATGCGTCGTTGCCAGATAGTGATTGAAGAAACTTAATATCAGCTTGGGTTGGTGTTGGATTGTCTACTTCGTTTCCTATCAGTTAGGGGCTTTGGGCAACTAACTTGGTGTTCATAATATGAAAGACTTTATTTACCCCATTTCCTATACCTATAAATGCAGTTTGACCAGTAGTTTAGAATCACTGCAATTGGAATCCTTTGCTATCTTGTCTTACACCTTTTGCCACTTCTGCTGTAGATCAAAATTGTGCTATAAAATTCAATAGTCAAAATAAACATATGCAGATTTAAATAGGCTAGTCCAACCTTTTTAAAAAATCACAAACGAGACAAACTTTGTGACTCACTTTTTTGTCAATTCATTAGGGCCTTGCTTGGAGAACATGTTGCGAGTTGGAACCCGTTATCATGTTCCTCATGTAAACCAATTAATTTCAATGTCGTGTTTATGTTGGTTACATTCTGTGCTACAATACAATTGAAGTTTATCATGCATTAGAAAATAGTAAAAAACTTTCCCATAAGAGAATGCCTCTACATGAGTGTAGAGCTGTAAATTGCTACCATCTGTAAAAACGTCAATGAGGGTTTTCTTTTTTTATTTTTGACGTTGTGATGAGAAGCTGTGAAGTTGACAACGATGTGCGACCGAAAAGCAGAGGTGGCAAAAGTTTCTTAAGCGAGAATATTCTTCGGATAAGCTCAATTTTTAAGAGAAAATTAAGTATGATGAATTAAATATGATACGCCAGCCTCGCCGGAATGATCGTATTAATTAGTATTTTAACATTAATATAAATGACGCTAACAATTAACAAGAGGCAAAGCATCCTTTGAAAGAAACCCATCAGAATATTATTATTTTTCACGTTGAAAAACACTTGGTTGCTCACACCAAACATTTTCGTTTCACCGAAAAGCTAACTAGAGGAATAATTATCTCGTTTTGAGAACATGCCACAAACCCTAAATAGCACGTGCCATGTCCCCAATTTTGGTTAGTATGCATTATGGAATAGTTAATTTTGATCACTTAATCTCTAAAATATACAATCGTACAATTATATTGATTTTTTTATAATTAGTTACGGGTTATTGAAAATGAAAATTATTTTTGTTGATATGTAATTGAATGGACTTGTAAAACATTTAGATTTTAAAATGATAGTATATTAAATTTAAATTAATGAAGTTATTACACATATACTCATTATTTAAAAAATTAATCTATATTAATCATCATCATGGTTAAGCAATATAGAATATCAATATAGAAAATGTAAATATTCTGCTTGTACAATGGTATTACCATTATTTAAAAATAAAAAAGAACATAGTAAGAGACTAAGAGTGAATGTAAATAATAACAAGAATAATAATTGTAATTTGTAAAGAAGGTGATTTAAGAGTGCATCTGGAGTCAATTCCAATCCCAATAATGCAATGGTTTTGTGTCTGCTAGTGTTTCTGGACATGTGAGACTGCATCGCTTTAATTCAAGAACAAAAAAGAAACAGTTACGAGCACAAAGATCGCTTCCATCAAAGTAACTTCAACGCCATTGAACGGAAGTTCCAACCTTGGATCGCCGATGCCGCCAAGATTCGCTTAATAGGAGTCTCTTCGCCGGCAGCTCAACAATTCAGCCATGAAAGGCGTCTTTTCGGCGCCCGGTGATTACATCCACTTCAAGTCTCAAGTCCCTCTTCACAAAATCCCCGTACGCTCCCTTTTCCAATTTTTTCTATTATCCTTCTGAGATTTATTAATTTTGTTTCTTACATTTTTTTTAGGTTTTACACATTTTTTTTCTCTCTTTTTTGTTGGTGTTTCGATGTTCTTGGATAGAATTAAGTGGTAGAATTAAGATTACATGGATGCCTTTTGTCTGAAATGGATTGGTTCATGCCCTGAATCCTATAAGCTTTTCAGGATGATGATGTTGCTGCATTCTTAGTTAGATTCTGCTTGAGTAGTTCATAGTTGATACCTAATTTGAGTGGGAAAACTCTTGCTGTTCTTGCAGATTGGCACCAAGCAATGGCGATATTATGATTTCGGTCCGAAAGTTGTGCCTCCACTTATTTGTCTCCCTGGAACAGCCGGAACTGCTGATGTATACTACAAACAGATCATGTCATTGTCCATGAAGGTACTGAACATTGCAGCGTTCTATATATTTATGGCTTACTATGTTTATCCGGTGTGTATCGACAAGCTTAATGTAGCCCTTTGACTTTATAAGCTACACATTCACACAGCTAACTACAAGAAATAAATTAAAGAAGAAGCTTGGCTAAACAAGAGCCAGCCCGGAGCAATAGCCGATATATCAGACAACTGTATGAAGTTTGGTAAACGGTTAACTTGTGTTGATTAATTAATGGGTCTGGTAGCTATCACTTCATGTTACAATTGTAACAAAAACTGATGCTAATACAACAACAACAAACATGTTACAATGGTAATACATGCTAATGTGTTGGTTTATTAAAAGGTCTACTAATTATCTGTTTACAGCGTTAATTTTGTAATGAAAATGGATTCCAACTGTTATTAATTGGATTCTGCAGGTGCATTAGGAAAGATATTTGTTGTGACTCATGATATGTATCAACTTTTAAATTGTAGACCCCTTCTTTGTAGCACATCAACCTCACTCTCATAGTAAGGGAGTGATTGTGAATTTGCAATACTATACATACAAAACAGCATTGCTTTGTGACAAAATATTATTGTCATGTATTACCTTCTAACAGTAGTTTGATCAGTTTTACTTTGTTTCTTGGTTGTAAAGACCTTCAGTAGTGGTCATGTTGCAAGTTTGGAAGGATAACCAAAGACTTCACCTTTTGCAGGGTTACCGTGTCATTTCGGTTGACATTCCTCGTGTATGGAATCATACAGAGTGGATTCAAGCATTTGAAAAGTTCTTGGATGCTATTGATGTACATCATGTATGATCTCAAATTTTCACTGCTTTCTACCTTCAACTTTTCTGTGTCAAATTGATTTTTACTTTTTGACATTATTAGCTGCTATATCATAAAATTTTATGAAATGTCTCTATCTAAATGTTAAAATATATAAATTATTTGCTTTTGAAGCCACCCTATGCTTATATGGGTATCAAACAATTCGATACACTCAACAGAAATCTCCCACAGCACTCCCATAGGACATTCCAGAGTCCTTGGCTCTCAAAATATTGGGAAGATGACTCCTATTTATATGAACTATTGCAGTCGCTTCAGTTACTAAGTCTGTTACAACATTAACTGGCCGTTTGATAATAACTAACACCAACCTTTCCTTATTCTTTCAATTATTAACTCTTCCATTAGGGGGCTAACCCATTGTTGAGCATGAAACATATTCTGCGTCATACATGTTCTCAATACCTTTTGCAGCATATCTCTCCTCCTAGCCATAAACACCTATTTCCAAACATTTGTCTGTGACTTGTAATTTTTCCTTTACTATGATAACTTGAGGAAAAATATTTAATATTCTAATACTATCTTTGTGACAGATACATCTATATGGAACATCACTTGGTGGGTTTCTGGCACAACTTTTTGCCCTACATCGTCCAAGAAGAGTTCGGTCTTTGGTTCTATCGAACACGTTTTTGGAGACACGGAGTTTCTCTGCTGCAATGCCATGGGCTCCAGTGTAATTTTCTTGGATTCTATTGAGAGAGTAATTGTAGTTTAGAAACTAGTAAATGCCCGTGATTGCCCTTTTAATTTATGAATGATAAACTGCAATATATGCTGACCTAGTAAAATTTCTAGCAACAGCATCTTTGTTCATTTTTTTTTCTATACAAAATAGGACTGCAAGTACTGTATAATCACATCGGAACTAGAATGATACATTTAACATGATGAATTTATTTTGTGGTGGAAGACTCCTCATTTTCTACAAGCACTAATCTAAGCACTTGCTGAGATTTATGACATTCCCTGACCTTGGAACAATCCTCCTTTACCCTAACCTTCTTCAAAGTTTAAAGATAAAAGTGTAAATTAACTCTGCATGATCTGTCTTATATAGTGATTTCCTATAATTGTTCCTGAGAGCTTGCAACATACCTATTTTACACTCCATCGGTTAACTGATCTGATTTTATTTTTGCATTTGCAGTGTTAGTTGGACACCTTCTTTTTTGCTTAAGCGATATGTTTTAACGGGAATTCGTGATGGTCCTCAAGAACCATTTATTGCAGATTCAGTTGACTTTGTTGTTTCTCAGGTAACCTTTATCTCACATAGGATGCATTTGTCTAAGCTTTTCTATTTTCCCAAGCAAAGGATAATTTGTTTTTGTAAAATTGATTCTGTGAGTCATGATGTAATTCAGGTGGAAACCCTCTCAAGAGAAGACCTGGCCTCCAGACTGTCGCTGACAACAGATGATGCTTCAGTTGGCCCCCTTCTTCTTTCAGATTCAGCTATCACCATAATGGATGTATGTCATCTCATTCTTAATTTGTTTACTTCATGCGCTTTTCTGAAAAGTTTTTCTTTTTTTTTTCTTTCTTTTCAGAATACTGTTTTAACTAAACTAACCAGTTTTTAGATTAATAGGTGGCGCTAGTGTATTGGTATTACCAGATCTGAGTTCTGTAACAGCCCTGCCCTCTAGTTGATATGCTAAATTCCACTAACACTTATACATATTTACTTTTCACTTCATTAAGAAAAAAAAAAGTATAACTGTATATGTATACATAAGGCCAAACTAATTTTTGGTTTGCCTTTCAATTATGACACAAATAATGGTCTAAGATATTTCGTAACTTCAATTTCCTGTTTTCCCACATGATCTTGCTCCTTTCTTAAAGACCAATGACTACTGCGCAATTCCTCAACTACTTAAAGACCAATTGAGTGAAAGGTATCCTGAGGCTAGACGTGCATATTTGAAAACGGGTGGAGATTTTCCTTTCCTTTCGAGACCGGATGAGGTCAATTTACATCTTCAGGTATCTGTTGTATTCTCATTTTACTTAGGATAGTCTTGTGCTCTTGGATTTCCGTTTGAACTTTTCCTGTATCATGGCAGTTGCACCTTAGACGTGTCGGTGTGGAAGCTAGGCCAGACTTGGTTCATAATATTCCTAAAGATGGTCTTGGAGGAAGTCCTAGCAAAGAAAATAATGGAGATGATGCGGACAAGTCACGTAAGGATGGTGAGGGAACTTCTAAGGATAGTGAGGGAACTTCAAGAAATCCATCCGCCGAACGTGAGATACATCATAGCCCCGAAAGCTCAGGATCCAATAATTTAGATGACCAGCCACTCAAAAGCGCAGAATGCTGTCGTTTGAATCCCCAAGTCCTATTATATGTCTTTCCGAGTGGTTTCACAAAGGAAGGGCACTTTGTGCCTACAGAAACTTGTGTACATTTCATGTGGGAATATGCTGTTCTTTTTTATCTTCTTTGTTATATCAATTCATTGTACATTATCAACAATTCTTTGGAATTTAGGCAAGTTATGTAAGATGGGAATTTTTTTGATATTTATGTATCAAGAGGGCGTGAAAGAAAGTTGCTAAGATTGAACTCTTTTGTGAAATGGATTTCTGAGAACCTTTGGTTAGTGCAGTGAGATATGTTCGTCTGTAAGTTATTTGAAATTTAGATGTAAAACTGTAAGCCAGCAAATTTGGTGGCTTAATGTTTGTACTTAATGGCTGTTATTTACTGGGGGTTGTTTCGTACATTTTCTTTCCTCTTGTTGGAGCGAATGCTCGTTAAAATTTCCACTACATCTTTATCTTTGCAAATGCGTGTTTATGATGCCCTCATATCAGTCATTACAAAATTTTGATACGTAACTAGTATAGCTAAAATTGAATTCGTACTTCTTTATTAGAGTTGATTATATTGATCAAAAGATACTGTTATGTTTATGCTATATCACGTTTATAGTAATACTCTTCACAATTTACACATTTTGTTTAAACCACTCCTATATAATCTATTTTCTATCCTTTTTTGTCGCTCAGTTATCCGATTTCTCATTTCTATAATTCTATCACACTAAACTTATGCTCATACTCACCTTTTATCATCCAATACTTTATTTCATATAATTGTGCAATAAAATTTATATTTAAATTTTAAAGATATTTTTATTATCTAACCATAATTGAAATTTGATTACACTTTTATATTAACTTAAAAGAAAGACTAGGAAACCAAGACATTATAATCAATAAGGAGTCATACATAATTTTAAATGATAACTTAATATTGAATATATGAGTTACAAATGATAACTCATAATTTTTGGATGATAACTTAACTATTGACTCTCCAAAGGCTCCTTAACGTTGATTCCGTAGCATTATTCCAAATTAAAAGATTTGTTCAAATAATACAGAAATATTACTTCAATTTGAAGTTTTTAACTACATCTCTTGATTTGTTACCAAAATTTTATAACCACCCTAATAACCTTAATAATTGCTAGCATTCACCACCTAAGAGCCTATCATAAATGTCAAGGAACTTGATCTTAGGCGGGTGCTTAATAATAGTTAAGAAATACTAGTAATTTTTTCATTCTATGACACATGAATTCCAAAAATTATGCCATTGTCATTTTCAGGTACATGTTCTTAATACATTGCAGATCTGCTTATTTGGTTCTCGGTGCTTAAAACCTTAAGAAAATATGTTCCATTTGCATTTAGGAAAACCTACGTGAGACACGGTTTGTGTTCAGAAACGAAATTCATAAGATGCGCAAATGTGGTAAAAGGTGCGTTTCTTCAAAACTTTTCAACATACATTAATAAAAACCAAAAACTGCAGTCAGCCATGTCTTAAAATGACAGCAGCTAGTTCTTTAATTAAAAACAATTAAAGGAGAAAATGACATCACATTCATGAATTAAATAAGTTCAAGTATTCTCAGCAAACACTAAGACACCACATTCCTATCTATCCTCCTCCTAGTAAAAACTCAATCGTATTGCAAAGTACTCCAGCAGCAACCACAGAGAGAACCAGAAAATATGAAAATCCAATCAATCTCTATGCAACCAGAGTGCTGGCAGTTGTTGATTCGCTGCGTATAACCAATCTCACTATTAATAACCGCAAAGACAGTGGTATTGTACTAATACAAATGGGGAACATTAGCAATCAAACACAAGTGAATAGGACTAGAAAGAATAATAATAATAATACTCTTAAAAGGAGATATAACAAGCAGAAAACACATTAGCAAGCATAATATAGTACTTGTATCAAACTATCTACCATACCGGCATATCATTCCCCACATTCCTCATTGATCATCAATTTGACTTGTTCAGAAATATGTATCCAATACATTGAAATGTATCAAGATACAAGCCATGTCTAGTTGTCCACTTCTCACTATCGGACTAGCATGAAGTGTGCGTGTTGAAAAGTTATCATAGCAAATATCACCAAGCATCACATATAAGAATGCCTACCCATGTGAGAACTAATCTTCAATGACCTATAGCATGAAGTTTAGTGCTTATAAAATGTTACCCCTTAGCATATAGTTTACCTATATCACAATCCTAGATAAAATGCCATTTACTAGATACAAAGTTCTAGACACACTAAGCCAATTTCTAAACCTATGCAATAGATGAATACTATCCTCTAACAGAGTAATGACACATCAAGCAATTAGGGAAATCAAACAATTGATAGTGTTAAAACTGAAAGGCTAAGCACTTACTACTTCCAGACAGGTGGGAGCTTCTTGGTCTTCTTGTAGTAACGAGCAAGTCTGTGGATTCTGCTCTCAACAAGAATCAATCTGAACTTGGAGTCCTTGTCCTTTCTGTTCCTCTCAAGATGCTTCCTAATCGACACTGCCTTCTTGATCAAATGGTACAGATCCTCAGGAATCTCAGGGGCAAGTCCTAAAATACCAAAACCCCAGGGGAGGGAAAATAATTATAAAAAAAAAATCAATTTTTTAACAATAAAACCCCACAAATTATGAACCATAATTAACAAATGAGTAGATTACCGTGAGCTTTGAGAATGCGGAGGATTTTGCTACCGGTGACGCTCTTAACCTGAGCAATACCGTGAGAATCTCGAAGAATGACACCAATCTGGGATGGGGTCAAACCCTTCTTGGCGAACTTGCATATATTCTCCTCCACCTGCAAATCAACCACAAATTGAAATCAAATTGAAAATTTTTAAGAAGAACAATAATGAAGAATGAGATATATATATAAGAAAAAGTACATCTTGAGAAGAGATCTTGAGCCAGCTAGGAGGGGTCCTCTTGTAGGGCAAAGCAGAAGAGGAAATACCCTTACTGAAACCACAGCAAGAAGCGCATGTTAATATGTAAGACAATTGATGAAGAAGAAGAAGAAGAAGAATAAGAAGAAGAAGAAGAAAGAGAGAATGGAAACGAACCCGCGACTGTGCATACGACCCATGGCTGCGAGGTGGGATTAGGGTTGCAGAAGGAGAAGTGAGTGTGCTGCAGCTTCTCTTCTTCGGAGACGACGGCTTCTCAAAAACCCTAATTTATCAATAAACGAATCTCTCTACATAAATACCTGCTTCCTATTTAACATTACCCCTTTGCCCACAAAAAAAGAAAAAAGCCCCACAAAATAAAATAAATATTAAAATTTGTTTACCATTCAATATTTTTTACTTGAGTACGGATATATAAAGAAGGAAAGTTTTTAAATATATGGCAGATGATTTTAATTAAAAAAAATATATAAAATATATATATATATATATATAAATCAAAATCAACGATTACATATTACAAGTATATTCTCAGTCACCAAAAAATATTACAAATATACCGATGTGTTTCCTATAAAAAACCAATTATTAATTAATCGGTTCCTCTATCCACACACTCTTTTAGTAGACACCAACTATTATTCTTAATTAATTTATGGATAAATTATATTCTTTGTCCCTAAAATTTTCAAAAATTTTCAAAATTACACTTAAGATTTAATTTGATTCAATTTTGCTCTTAATGGTTGAAATAAATTTTAATTTTATCATTACTTTCAATTTTTGACAATTAATCATTAATCAATTTTTTATTTTCCAAATTTACATTTTATCTTTCTTTAATTTACATCTCCCCAAAATCTCAAACACCCTCTCTCCTCTACCGTCTAGTCCCTATTGTCCCTATTCTGCTATTATCACCACCTACAAAAACCCAACACACCATTCTTTTTAAATAAAAAATCATCATCTTCAATGGTATCTACATATCCCAAATCAAAATAAAAAAAAAAGCACCATCACAAATAAAAGAAAAACTAGATAAACATACAATTAATATAAAGGAACACATGATTCATTGAAACACATGCTAACCATACACACACTCATGCATCTAAAAAAAACCCTCAGCACATGAAAACGTGTTTCTTCTTCTTCTTCTTCTCTATCGTCTTCTTCTTCCTCCTCTTTTTCTTGTTCTTCTTTCCTCCTCCTCTTCCTCTTCTTCTTTTCTTTTCCTCCTCTTCTTCTTTCATCGCCTCCGCCTCTGCCTCATACTACGCCTTCACTTTTCGCCTCTTTCTCTTTTTTTTTCTCCTCCTTCTTTTTCTTTTATGTTACGTTGTTGTTGTTGTTCTTCTTCTTCTACCTCTTCTCCTTCCTCTGTTACGTGATGGTGGTTGTGGTTTGTATTTTTTGTTGTTGTTGTTAAATCAATTTGAGCAGAATGTTAAATCAATTTTAAGTAGAATTTTGATTTCTAGATGAACAGAATCCCAAATCACTTTAGCATTCACCATTTAAGGGTACAAGCACTCATAATCAAACCAAAAACATAATGTAAAACCAATTTGAGCAGAATTTTTATATTTAGATGAACAGAATTTCAAATAACTTTAGCATTCACCATTCAAGGGTTTCAAGCACTCATAATCAAACCAAAAACAGAATACCAATTTGAGCAGGATTTTGATATCTAGATGAACAGAATCTCAAATCACTTTAGCATTCACCATTCAAGGATTTCAAGCACTCATAACGAAACCAAAAATAGAATGTTAAACCAATTTGAGTAGCATTTTCATATCTAGATGAATAGAATCTTAAACCACTTTAGCATTCACCACTCAAGGGTTTCAAGCACTCATAATCAAACAAAAAATAGAATGTAAAACCAATTTGAGCATAATTTTGATATCTAGATGAACAGAATCCCAAATAACTTTAGCATTCACCAATCAAGAGTTTCAAACACTCATAATCAAATCTAAAATAGAATGTAAAACCAATTTGAGCAGAATTTTCATATCTAGATGAACATAATTCCAAATAACTTTATCATTCACCATTCAAGGGTTTCAAACACTCATAATCAAACCAAAAACAAAATGTTAAACCAATTTGAGCAGAATTTTCATATCTAGATGAACAAAATCCCAAATAACTTTAGCATTCACCAATCAAGGGTTTCAAGCATTTATAATCAAACAAAAAACAGAATGTTAAACCAATTTGAGCAGAATTTTCATATCTAGATGAACAGAATTCTAAATCAAAATTTTGCTCAAATTGATTTAACATTTTGCTCAAATTGGTTTAAGGGGTATGTCCAATTGTATATGTTCATGATATATTGAAATGCTGCTTATATTGATTTAGAATTCTGTTTGTGTTTCTTAAATGTTGAATTTATGTGTGAGTTTCTTTATGGTTTGAACTTGATTTAGATTGAATTGATTTAGGTTTTGGTTTTGAGTATCTAGGATTCTGCTCATATTGATTTAGGATTCTGCTCAACGTTTTTTTAAATTCTGCTCAAATTGGTTTAAAATTCTGTTTGTACATCTTATATGTTGAAGAAGAAGAACAACAACAACAACAACGTAATGTAAAAGGAAGAGGAGGAAGAAGAAGAGAAGAAAAAGACAGAGTACAAAGTGGAGGCGGAGGCGGAGGCAAAGGCGAAGGCAGATGCGGAGTACGAAATGGAGGCAGGGTGGAGATGAAGGTGAAGGCAGGGAAGAAGAAGAAACTGCAGCAGTAGCGTGCATGGGGAAGGAAGGGGTTTTGGCTTGTGTGAGAGGCGCGTTCCTAAAGCTTTTTTTTTGTGAGTTTCACGCGCCTGGGATGCAAGTGGGGAAGGTTTATGTGTTTCATATGTTTATGTGTACACCTAGCAAAATTGATAAACATAATCAAGTAAGATGAAAATGAATAGATATAAATGTCATCATACCAACCACCATTGCATAATTTTTTTTTTTGGATAGGTTCTACTCCAAAAAAAAAGGAGAAGCAAAACAACAATACAAGTCTTATATCTCAGGAAACTACCAGCCACGAACACATAAACAAAAATTGGGAAAGAGACCCACGCATCCAAGTCTTAAATCTCAAGAAAGGGAGAAGCTTGTATTGCTGGTTGGCCTTCTCTCGCAATTCAAGACAAGTTCTAAACCCAATTCGTGAGAAACCAAATTTTTTTAAGAGGTTCTACCCTAAGAAGGGAGAGGCAAAATCTCATTGTCACTATTTTGAACTCTCCAACTGCCTGAATCTCAAACCCTTGAGCATCCAAGGGGTGTACAGAATCGGTGTGTAGTTGGGTTTGTCAGTGTCCCACCACGCCGTCGTTTCTTCTTGTACACTGTTTATCATCACCACTTTTCGTTCGGCAGCAGCAGAGCATTTCTCATGGCCCTCCTCGACAACATCTCTTCTTTGTTGGGTGGCTACATAGAGTGGGTGAACGGTGTGGTGGCTGCGGTGGTGTGGGACAAGAAAGGAAAGATGTGGTGGTTGTGAGAATGATGATAAGGTTGAGGAATAGAATGCTGGTAGTGGTTAGGGATGGTAATATTTGGGAACAAAATCAGGGTTGAAGTGAGGAGGAAGAAGACAATCAAGGGTAAAATTGGAAAAGAATAAGTTGACTAGCCATTGACCGTCAAAAATTGTTGATAGAGGTAAAATTTAAACTTATTTCAAACTTGAAGAGAAAATTGAATCAAATTAAACGTTAAGGGTATTTTTGAAAACTTTCAAAAATGTTAAGGACAAAAAACATAATTTACACTTAATTTATTTATTTGAATAAATGTAAAATAAATATTAAAATTGCTTTCCCATTTAATATTTTTTAACTTGTGTATGAATATATAAAGAATCGATCACTAATTAATTATTGTGTAAAAAAAACATATTTGACATGATTATTCCACTACGATAGTCTACTTTGGTACTGAACTCATCTTTAATTATGTAAAAAAAAAACCATTTTTAATGAAGACAATAGCAGTTTCTTTTTTTTTTTCTTGAGTGGGATAGCCTCAATGCTAGGCATTACATCACGAATTCATACACTCAACAAATCACCTTCCTCTCAACCACTGTCAAGTTTCGTGCTTGATTACACTTGTTGCAAGGTAAAATGCCTAGTCGAACATGAATCCTTAAATTTTGAGACACTCCTCATTACTGCTAGAACACAGAAAGATTCGCGAATACAATAGCAGTTGAATTACATTTTTACCCGCAAATATTTCAAGCAACAAATAAGCTTTTTTTCGAGTTAAATATTATCAATTAACGGGGGAAGTTCCAATCTCTCTCTCTAATTAATGGTTTTTTGCTTAGTAAAACATGAGATATTTTAGTGTTTTACAACTCGAAAACAAGCAAATACCCATAAACTAAGCAAGAATGAGAATTTAACGAGTCAAATACCAAGTTGCACACTAGAAAGTGAACAAATAATTGCCATCAACTATGACACAAAATGTCCGGTTATTGACACCAATTTTCGGTGCAAACAGTGATCACTACAAAATCTATATCATGAATCAAAATTAGATCTCATATCGAATAAAAGGCATCCTTAATTGCTTATATTCATCTAAAAAGCACAAAATCTAAAAAGGGTAAATCAACAACAAATTGAAATCAACCAAAATTTTTTTTAAAAAGCACAAAACCAAAGTAAATCATCGATTTTTATCAACAAGGGTCCGTCTAAAATCAGCACACATCTTTTGGGCATTTTTGATGCGCCAATCAATGAGAAGCATTGGATTAGATTGAGAAAAGATCTTATGGCTCATATTTAACTCATGCTCCCTTTATTTTAAAAATTGGTTAAAAAGATCATAACTTTCATAATTTTCAAAAGTGCCCCATTATATAACCACACAAATTGAGTGATGGAGGCAGCAAAAACCCTATTGTGCCTCATTTCGTTTCAGTGCTAGAATTGGAAGTCCTCCATCGCCGCGCTAGAGCCCTCGCCTTCCTTTGGTTCGCCGTGTCGTCCTGTCTTGATCGTCTCCGTAGAGTTCATCTGCGCGTTCCCCATCGCAGCTTTCATCAACGCCATCCCCCATTGCCGCGTTCATCAACGTCGTTCCCTCCGTGAAGTTCCTCTGTGTCGTCCCTTCCTCTGTCCTCCGCTTGAAGCTCTTCGTCCGAACGCTGTCATCGCCGCTTAGAAGTAGAACGCCATTCTTTCTTGTTTTATTTTTTTGTTTTTCTCAATTTGAGATTTGTTGCTGTTCTATATATGCTTTCTTAGCCTGGAGGAATTTGTATTGTTTTTAGCTTTTTTGTTTGAATCGTATGGAGTTGGTGAATCCTTTTCTTGTTGTGACTTTGTGTAACTGGAATCACTAAACAAAAATTGAGATTTGTTGTTATTGCTCTTCCTTTTTTATAACTAAATTGAGATTTGAATGATTTACTGCTACTTTTTTATATATATAATCAAATTGAGATTTGAGAATGATTTATTAGTGTTTCTTCTTCTCTGTTACTTGCTGTGTTATTAGAATAATTACTCTAAAAATTGAATGTTTTGCTTGTTGATGAGTACGAATTCCAAATTGAAGAGTAAGTCTTTTAGCAGTTGTCTTCTACTTGGCTTATATATGTAGCTTTTTTATAGGTTAAAGATTTAACTCTACCATTTATTTGCATTTTTTGTTGGACTCCCTTCATAGTAATACATTTCTGGATTTGTCATTTGTTGTAATTAGCAACTAATTGATTGTTCATAGCTAATCCTTATTGGTAATGTATTTTGTATGTACCCTTATAACTGAATTTGCGCACTTCATTGCAAGCTAATCTATTTGAATATGTTACATTTAAAGGAACCGTCTAGCCTTATGAGGTGGAGCTTGGCAATACAAAATTCCATTAGCTAAAACCTCAACAGGGACCTCCACTTCCCCGAACATACAAGACCAGTTAGAGGTTGACACTTCAAATATGTTCCAACAATTAGCACCTGCATGTTTTAAAATAGAATATAAAATGTCTGTCAAATGAATTAATTTTACTCCAATACATGTACTTTGATTTTTTACTTTGAAAATAATAGGGGCCTTCAAAACTTGATATTCGAATAAATTTCTATTTCTGATTGAGACTAACACATAATTCTACCAAATTTTACTTCAAGCTAATCTTTAATTATTAAATGTGAAGCTAGCAGCACAAACCCATTATAGAGGACCCATAGAAAAAACTAATCTTTTATTACTCAATAAGAAGTTGAGAATGATTTAATGGTGCTACTTCTTCGTTGTTGTTTGCTTTGATATTTGAATAATTACTCTAAAAAATGGAATATTTTGCTTTTGTTAGTTGCCATTGCTAGTTGCTGTTGCCCTATATATTGAATATCATAAAAAAAAATTAGTGCTATGTAATAATTTTATATTATAGGAATTATTTTTGATATATTTGTTGTGGTTTTGGTTCTTGTTTTAGGGTTAAGATTGCTCTTAGTTTTAATTTTCTATTTATGCTTACAATTTGAAAAATTATGCAAGTTTTCCCATTAACTAAACCTACAAGTTTTTTACTATTTTTATTTAAGAAACTAATTATTTATTATTATTCAATTTGAAGTTACTGTTCTGGATAAGCAACACAAATCTACTAGAGATGACCTTAATGGAAGAAGAGCTAATGCATTTGCTTATGGATCAGCGCTATTCACATCCAACATGAGCCTTATTTGAAATCCAATGCCTATGTTTACTTTCCCTCTCTTGAGTCTCCATTTCCCAACATACAAGACAAAAGTGGAACATTCTACCATGACCCACTAAATTCAGTCCTGATCTTCTTTAATTCAATATGAAAAGAAAGACATTTCTATCACTTTTTTGCTAAACAGTATGAATGGTTCACATATAATCCTCTATTTTTTCTTTCTCATTTAACCCTGAAATTTGATAAACATAATTAATTATTTAAAAAAAACATCAACTAAGAAATATTAAAAGAAAAAAAAAAGATAAGCATTTTCATAATCAAATTCCGTTGAGAAATCAACCTTATCACTACTCTCTTCATAACATGATGAGAAACCTAAATATTGTTATACCAAAATTACCACAAAAGAAAAATATATATAATTAGCTGCTATATAAAACTATGCATAACAAAATATACTATTATACTTACGTCTCCATTACCAGACCATTTAGTGTGAATATACTTATCATGTTGAGGAATCTTCTCATTCATTTTTCTTGTAGAACACGTAATTATATTATGACATTCCTTGCGACAATAGCTGCAACGCTTAGGCTTTCTTGTGGTCTTCGGTTCTAGACTTTCACTTTTTCCTAGGCCACCAAATATCTCTTCCACATCACCTTCCACCGTATTATCTTTCCCACTATAATCCCTAACCCATGAAAGCATATTCACCAACGCATCACGTAATTCATTAAAAAAAAAATTCCCTTTTTGGCATCCTTCATTTATTACTTGTTTACACCAGTACGCAAGACATGCACGCTGACTGATGGCCAAGGAGTCCTCCATCAAGCCGCCTATGTCATCATATCCACTTATGCCCTCCTTAGCTTTTTTTGTCCATCTTCGAAGCACTAGTGACTCCGACAGCTCAGCAATATCTAAAAAACCCAAAACAAGTATATGACTATATGGAATACTAAAGGAGTCTATTCCCATACATGAGCATTTAAACTCGGCTTTCTCTTCAAAAAAAGACATATGCCTTGTCATGTTAGACTTATAAAATTTAGACACCCGATAAACATGTAATAACCGAATTCCTCTTCGCACATAACCTTCAACGTGCTAGCCTTGTGAAGCACTGAACGAAACATTATAAAAACTTGTCGTGTATAAATAGTATTTCAAATTGTTGAAATTGAGTTTGCATCACAGGTTGCCCGATTGATGATTTAAAGTCTTTCAAATCCTCTTTGTGCCGCATATAGCTCAAACAACGTTGAAAGTGTTGAACAAATTCTGTCAAATTATGGCGTGATTTGACATATCTTTTGAGGACAACATGTAGACCTTCACACTTTGAAGTTGTTCTAAACCCCGCAAAGAATTTTCCTCGAACACACATATGTTTTTTCTATTATTTTTCGTCAACTTTTCTACTTCTACTCTTTCGGACACTGAAGCCCCTCCACCTGGTATATGAATTATAAAATTCGAAGGCCAAACCAAGATCAACAAAATGAAATTGATAAATATTTTCTTCAGATACACTTCCAAAATCAACCTTACCAATATATTCCAAGGAATTTATACGATATTGATCCAAATCCATTGCTTGAGAAGTCGCATCTTCATCCACATGATTACCCACATGATTTATATTTTCGTCCATTGTGTACCTTCGACCTGTTTAAAAATTTATGTTACCTGCAAAATATAATGAATTTTTTAAATTAACAATATTTAAGTCATTTTTCATGTAGTTCTATGCATGCTTTGATACTAAAGGTATTGATATCTGAATAAAAATAAACTAATCGAAGAATAAAATTCCAGACTTAGCAAGAGGAATAAAAGTAGAAATTGCAGAATGACAAGAAAAAGGAACAAATATTTTATAATCCAAAAGATAAAACAAATGGAAGAAAAAAGGAATTAAGTTTCTCAATCATCTCAATCTATCCAACTCAGGATTAGGTGTGATATTCCGGGTAAAATTTTTTACTTGTCTAAATTACACTCACTTGATCTCTCATGTATATAGCTATGCTAAATGAGAAGAAATATAACAAATTGAGATTTGATCCGTCGACATGGAACAAAATAATTCTAAACACCACTAATAACTTTTAAGAGCTAGTTTTAGATGAGGTAAACATGTGTTTTATCGGATATAGTTTTGTCTTAACCCTAAAATAAGAACCAAAACCACAACAAATACATCCAAAATAAGAACTAAAACCAGTGCATCTAAGGATGTTCCTACATTATTAAATTACTAGGTGGCACTAATTTTCTTGATGATATTCAATAGGGCAGCAACATCAAGCAATGGTAACTAACAAAAACAAAACATTCAATTTTTTAGAATAATTATTCTAATACCAAAGCAAGCAACATAGAAAAAGAAACACCAATAAATCACTTTCAACTTTTTATTTCATAATAAAAAATTAGCTTATAGTAAAATCTGGTAGAATTATGTGTTAGCTTCCATCAAGAATAGAAATTTATTCAACCATCAAGTTTTGAAAGCCCCTATTATTTTCAAAGTAAAAGTTCAGGAATAGAAATTTATTCAACCATCAAGACTTACTCTTCAATTTGGGATTCATACTAATCAACAAACAAAACATTCAATTTTTTAGAATAATTATTCTAGTAACACAACAAACAACAGAGAATAAGAAGCCTCAATAAATCATTCTCAAATCTCAATTTGATTATATATATATAAAATGCTTCAAAAGAAGGAAAAACAATAACAAACAAAGAAAAACAAAAACTTTCGGTTACCTTTTTGTCAAAAGGACGCATTTTTTAATGATGGGAACAAGGTAGAAGGAGAAGTGGAGTTCAGAAGTGAGAGTGAACAATGACTATGTGAAGAAGAAGAAGAAGAAGAAGAAGAAGGACGAGGTAGATTTGGATGTAGATTTGGATGTGGAGGGAGAGCATGATGAGTAGGGTGAGACTTGGAAGAGACGCAACTCAAGTGTGGTGAAAGGGGGAGGGGACAACATTACTGATCTTCAACGCTACAATGAGATGAAATTAGGGGGTTATGTTAAGTAATTTTTAATAATTATGTGGTATATTTTAAAATTTCAGAAATTACAATAAAATCAAAATGGGGTTATATTTATAATTATTTATTTGTGCACATCAAAAGCATCCAAAATAGTTTTGCTTATTGAAAACAGACCCGGCAAGTATATCATAATTATGTTATTTGATTTGTTTAATTAGAATTTGTTCACCCATTTTGGCCGTCACAGAAATGCTCTAAGAAGAAAGAAGAAGAACAAGCGAAGACGAAGAGAAAAGAGAAAGGGTCTTTATGTTTTCAAATATTACAAGAATCATTTTAACTTCCTTCAAGTGAAAACGACATCCTTTAGCACTAAATTGGCGCGAAGAGAGAGCGGCATCGTTTTAACAGTGTCTATAGTGGCAGAATTAATGGCCGCATGAGCGTCTTTTTTTACGATAGCTAATAGAAGGGTCAAAGCAAGCCAAATCTTCAAAAGTGGGAGACTATTTTGATGCGAGGTGAATTTCGGTGGCCAATTTGATCAATATCACAAATTTTAGAAGCCATTCTGATATTTAATTTTGTTTTTTCCTTTTTGGTCATGGTGACAATTAAATTCTTATGTGTTTTTTTTTTTGAAATTTGGACCTGAGTTCTTTGTTTTTGGTCTGAATGCAGAGCTCCACATAATTGGGCTTAGGGGCTAAGATCTTATAACCTTGTAAACACTATAGTGGGAAAGGAACATCCATGAAGTTGAACCCAATAAAAAATACCATTGTCCTCGACAATTGTTTTTGGGGACATGAACCACTGCCTACTAGCCTTGTTGATTTGCTTTGGACATCTACCGGTTATATTGGTCTTGCACTCTTGCTATGGAATCTCTTCTTAGTCAAGTCTAATTAGTTTTTTTTAATTAATCCATCGTCCAAAAACTGGAAATATATAATATAGGCAATGCCAAAAATATATATATAGGCAAAAAAAAAAAAAGAACACAACTTGAGTTAGAAGTGATCAATCAAGTCCAGATAAAAAAAAACAGAAGTGATCAATCAAGTCATCGCTAATAATGAATGATGTAGCATAAATCAATTAAATCAAGTCCAATTGGTTCCATTATCTCATATAGAAGAGGTTTAGAGTTTGGTCTAATTAGTTAAGTCTAATTTATTTGAATTTTAGACTTTTCTTTTCTATTTTTGCATGATTTAGAAAACAATTGGCTCATTTATATGTTTGTTACAACATAAATTTGTATCTATTTTAGTTAGAATTTACAACATATATTAATTTGATTTTTTTGTTGTTGGATTTTCTTTGTTCGACTAACATAAATTTTTGTATCTTTTTATTGTTTCTGTTAAACGCGCAATTTTCATAAGAAGTTGATGAGCATTATTAAACAAAAATATATTAAAAATTAAAGATATACATAATTGAAGTAGAATACTATATTTATTAGAGACATAAAAAAAACTATATTTATAAAAATAAAAATTAAGAAATTCGGAATTATCTTATGTAATTTCGTTTGGCTATGCTCTGTGTTTAACAAGAGAGAATGAGAGCGATGAAAAAATTTTCTAATACAAACTCAATTAATTTATTAGGAAAACATAAATTCAACAGGCAAATTTTGGACAAATGAAATGGAGTTTCGTAGCTTCCATTATGTTTTGTTAACTCACTTTTCTTAATCAAATCGAGAATGGCGGCGAGATTATGAATGGCGACACGATCTTTCAACAATAAAAAAAAACAAGAAAAAGAAAGAGCACTACTACTCTTACTCTCTTTCTTACGATTACCAAAAGCTTAGCCTATAATGGATTTTATTTTACAGATAACTGATTTCTGAAATGGTGTTTGGTTAAGTGGAGGGCATTGAAAATGATGAGACACTCCGGGGCCCCATTTTCCTTTTTCCAAGTTCAAAAAATTTAATGATCCCAACCTATACTTTCTGAATGAACATTATTATATGAGTGGAGAGGTTCAATGATCCACACAGCTTGATCCCTTTTCATACACATATTCTTTTCTTTTGCGTAATGACAAGGGCATTGCATTGCAATTCATTATGGTGGTGGAAACTGGAAAGATAATCATCACATATGTCAAAAAAACAAACTCATTGGCTTTATAGTAATGCAAATTTAAATTTTGCTAATTGATTGATGGCTATTTCTAAAAGTGTTTAATAAAAATGAATGCAACTTACTTGAACTTTTCAAAGAGAATCCAAGATCAAAACATTATTGCTGAGACTTTTCAAAGAAGTACTACATCAGTATTACCAAACCCAATCTATATAGATAAATTTTAAGATACAAATATTAATTTCTAATGGTAAATTTTTTCTGATGTATCTTATATATTTTTTTATATATATATACATTAAAAATCAACAAATATTATTATCTCTGCACATTTATATATTTTTACATTTATTCTAAAGAGGACACAAGCTATATGTATAGAGCGTAATAGTTTTATTTTCCTTTCTTTTTTTTTTGCATATAGTTCTATTTTCATTTTTATTATGGAGAATTGTAGGACGAATAAGTTTTTATAAATAAGATAAATCGTATTTTTATCATTTTAATTCTTCATTATAATTTATACATCTTTTATGATTACTTAAATTAAACAAATATTGTGTTAAATATTTATTCATCCAATTTCACATGCAAAAGATTTCTATTATCCCCTCAACCGATAAAGGGTGTACATGTGATGACCA